>JASGAU010408065.1:6850-19669 GCA_030220045.1 Australoheros facetus
CCCCCCACCCTCTGCCACTTTTGAGCTCATCATCTGTGACAGCTGTTGGCTGTTCATTCCGGCTGTCCAGACAATGAGAGAAGCTTTAGAGGTGTTTTCAGAGTGAGGCAAGGTGAAAGTACTTCTATTTTGTTATTGCTAGAAATATAATTTACTGTTAGAAAAAGACTGGGGCCAGCAACGCTCCCAGACCTTCTCTTACAGTGTTTACAATATATAAACAGATAATTGCTACAGTGGTGCTTTTCTTTAGTTGGTCTTGCACTTATACGCCTCTGTTTTATCATATAGCAACTAGTTTTTAAAAAAAATATTGTCTTAAATTTATATAAAGAAAAAACAAAACCACATGAACTGTCTCTAAGACAGGATGTTTTATTTATGTATAGGCCATTAGCCCATCCCCATTTGGTTACTGGATATCACACAGCTTATTTCGAGCCAGTCATTTTCTGCATTCTCATTGACACTTTAGCTTATCCCATGTGCCACAACATTATTATCTCCAAAATATGAAACTTGCAGTTACCTGACAAACGAGAGATTAAAGCGGATTGGTAGCTGGAAATCGAGCTGAATTGTGGCGCACTGATGATATCGACCAATGGCATCCTTGATCTGAATGTCGATCTGCAGACAAAAGGCTCGTGATGAGCAGCGACCCTCCTGCTGTTTCAGAGTTTAATGACATCATTAGTTCAGTGCACAGCTCACCTTGGGTCCGTAGAAAGCGCCGTCTCCTGGGTTTAATACCCATTTCTCTGCAAACTCATTCAAGCTGTTCTCCAGTTGCTGTAAACAAACAATAAATGCTTTGTTATATCAGTATATCAATATCAGCGGCTGACAAACGTGCAGGTAAACAGAGGTGTTAAGCAAGGCTCTTCCTTTAGGCCTGACCTTTTCTTCGTCTGGAACAAATCACCGAACTGAGAAATGTTAAAGTCTCAATAATATTTTACAGTTGCTTGTGGGAATTAACGAGCTGAGGGAAATATGCAGCGAGTTCTCTTCCAAACACTTTGCCAAGTTATTCACTTTTGTGTGTGTATAATTTTCCACCTTTGTGCATGCACACATTAATCATAAAAAGTCAGCGCTGAATTTAAAAAGTGCTTTCCTCAGATGACAGGTTAAGTAAGACAGCTGTTCAACTTACAGGCTGATATTTTTATGGCTTTTATTTCTATTCTAAGAACTGTGACTAACTGTTAATTAGAAAAAGATAGAGGCAGACCATAATTAACATGTGCAGTCACTAAGATACAGCACATTTCATCTCTCATACTGTAGCATTTAAATTATGTTTGTAGTGTTCTTCTTATCAGAAAACTACTGTCTTTAAAACTTTAATAGTAACGGTAACCAATCAATTTATTGATAATGAAATAAGATGCTAAAAATAACTTCCATCAGTAATGCTTTTCTCCAAGCGGACAAAGGATACGCTTGAAAATTAAATTAAAAATGGAAGCACTGAGGACTGAATGATGACACCACCGACTGTAAAAAGGGAGCAGAAAGGAAAATGAACTCTTTCAGGTTTATATAATACCCATAAATTGAAAAACAGAAGGGCAGATAGTGCCAGTAATAAAGAGTAAGTATGCTTCTCTCTCCTTTTACCCTGCTATTATGTTGTATCCATTCAAGAATGAGTGCAGCTACAGTTCTTGGTGATTTATCAGTGCCTGAGACCAAAAATCAAAACACTCTTCAAATGTTCTTCACCTACAAACCACTAGAAACAGTTTCTATTATAAGAAACAGAAGATGCATCTTGAGCCTCCACCAAGTAGCCTGCCAACACCGCCAAAAAACAAAACAATTATGATAAAAATCAACGAAGTGGGGACAACGAGATACAAAAAAAAAAAAAATGTAACCGCTTATTCTACAAGATGAGTGTTTCCAACAGAGTAAAAAAAAAAAAAAAAACATCAGGAAAACAGTATCTTTGTGGCATAAATAGAGTGCGACAATGTGCAGATGAAATTGTTAACTATTGAACCAGCATAGCTCTACAATCAGAGGAGGGTAAAGGTCGTGTGAAAGTTACTTTACATCAACCAACAAAGACTTTTCATCCATTCAAAGCCAGCCTGTGAAGGCTTGCCAGACAAACACTTTTTATGCCTTCCACGGACCAATGCTGCAGAAAAACAAAAAAAACAATGCAGTATATATGTAGCATTCAGTAACTGTCATTTAACAGTGGTTCTACAGATTCGCTTCAAGGTGTCCCAGCAGAGGTGCTTGACGTTGTTCACAAAATGCTTCAATGCCGTTACCCAAAACACCAAGCAATAAAGCCTACTTATGACTCAGTCCAACTCAATCTTATTTGTTTATGCTTGTTTAAAAGACAAGGTGAGCAAATTAGAGCTGAAGTACAGATGTACAATACAGAACTTGTAAATTTGATTTGACAGCAAAAATCAGACACTTAAAGCAACAATATGTTGATGGTTTCTAAGGGNCTTCAGAACTGACTGCAAGTCTACAGGAAAAAAAAAAAAAACTCATTAAAATATAAATGTTCTCTGCGGCTGCAAATCTCACTCCTCCATTCGCCGTCTGTGGAGTGGCTCTGGAATTTCCATCTTGACAATACCTCATATCAGAATCTTAATGTTCCAGTGAGACTGTGACTGAGCAGTGTTCTTATTTTCTATATGTAGAGAAGCAACAGGACTTCTGATTACCTTTTCTGCCTGGTCCCAGACCTCTGGCTCTCCCAGGAACTTCTCTGGTCTCGTGGAAAGGTTGAGTTTGAAAGTGAAGCCAAACACATTGTAAACAGTCCGAAGGAAGTCCAGGCATCCCTTGATCTCGTCCTCAATCTGGGGTCAATGATAAAAAATGCAGGTGTTTGCATCAACCATCTGGACATGGCTGCAAGTTTTAACTTCTGCTGCTGATTTCATGTTTGTGTTAGGATGAAGCCAAATGTCCCCAAATTTTATTTGATAAAATGCTCAATTTCTGTTTAAAAGCAAAATTACAAGATTTCATCAAAATTTAATTAAAAAAAAAAAATTGAGTAAGCGCTTTGGAGGTGAAGGACATAAAACTAAAAATAAAATGATTGCTTTCCTTTTCCCTAGATGTAAGCCATGTACTCAAGTCACTGATTATCAATTTAATGCCAAATGCTTTTAATATAAGGGGCATAGCCACAGTCTGCTTTACATGAGTGTAAATAATCAACAAAAAAAACCCAAAACAAGCACCACTTCCTAGCTGCTGCAATGAAAGAAAAATTGAACGTGAAATAATTTGTGTAATCAAGATAATTAAATACCCAATTCAGTGCCTTCACGGGTAAAGAGAAAATTAATCAGTGGGATCATGACTGCAGCAATAAGACTCATGAACTGAAAAATTAAGAAACATTTTTTGGTCTTTACAAATCTTGTCTGTGTGCATCAGTTATAGTAGTGCTGTGCTTTGGAAATGTAGTAAAAAGTAGGAAGTTTCTTTTAGAAAGTATTTCAATATCAAATGTGATTTGAAATATGACAATGGTACGAATGGTATCCTTTTCTAAAAATAATGAAATAGCTTTGCTTTTCACTCCTGTAACAGGTTTTAGAAGAGGGAACAAAAGCTGACGCAGCAGAATCAGGGGTTTGGTATTCTTTACACCACGTTATTTTTCTCTTACATTTATTTTTTCCTGTAGGCTTCAGTCTCATCTTACACTATGAGCAATGTCACTCAACCGATTCCACTTCATAGTCAGAAATGGCTTTAAAGTAAATCGATCAAGAGCAACCAATCAGAAAAAATGTGGCTTAAGGACGCTAAAACAAGCTTGTTCTCCAGAGAGTGGGTAAACTGAGTGCCTGCATTAAGGCCCAGTATTGGGTTAATAATCATTATATGAACTAACTAGCAGAGCACTTTAAATGAAACATGTTTCCCCCACATATCTAGTGGTAAATGCCAAGACTGTAAAAAGGATTTTAAGTGCATAACAGTTCTTACTGGTCCCATCAGGCTCATACGAGCCCAAAATGTATGTGTCGGTGCACACCTCACCTGGTCCATGGAGCAGAAGATGTGAGCATCGTCCTGCTGGAAGCGGCGGACACGGGTGAGGCCAGTCAGCGCTCCTGACAGCTCGTTCCTGTGCAGGACGCCGAAGTCGGCCATGCGAATAGGCAGCTCTCTCCAGGAGCGAGGCCGGTTATCAAACATCAGACTGGTACCAAAACACACAGTATGTATAAAATACACAAAAAAACCCCCGCAACATCAAACGTCTACCTGCAGTAATCACAATACCTGAAAAGTGCACTACTGCTTTATTACTACTGTGAGAGCCTGAATGCAACATTTGATTTAACTATTCAACACGCAGAAGATCAATTCTGATTACAGTGAGATTTTCTGAGGGGACATCTTTGTGGACAGCCAAAAGACTGGAACAATAAAAATGCTGCAGTCTGGTTCTTTACATAGTAATGCAGCAGCAAGCGTCCTAGGCTACGCAACAACTGAAAACACTGCAAGAGTGTCAGCGGAAACACTGAGCTGAACTGGGACACATTTTCTTTTGTGACAGCGGTCACAGTTCATTTAATGGTAAAGACATGTTACACACTGGTAAGGCATAAACAGCGCTTCCTCCAACAAACAGCCATTTCCGATTACAGGTATTAAATTCACAGGCAACACTTGATACACTGTAACAAAAAGAATGGGTTTCTTTACTCATTTGTTTGTTGTTACCTGTTAAAACAAACAAACAAAAACAACTGATTGTGAGGAAAAAAGAGGCCTCACCAGTGTCCAGGGCAGTTCATGGGCTTCAGAGCGAAGGTCTCCTTCTCAACCTCGAAGGAGAACATGTTCTCGCTGTAGTGCTGCCAATGCCCAGAGGTATGCCAGAGCTTGCTGTTATAGACATTTGGAGACACAACCTCCTGGAAGCCCCTCTTCCTGTACTCACTCTGGCAAAGACATGACAGTCTTTTCTTACAAACACAAAAAGCTCAGCTTCGTAATTCTGTGTACCCATCACAACTACAAATAACTGGCTGAAGTGGTTTCTGTCAACACCTGGGGACTCTCTAATAAGGAATATATGCATAAATAAAATGGTAAACAACTCCGCGAGCAAGTGCTGAGACGTGTTCAAACTGCTGCATATTTACATTCTTCTGTTTGTTCATATATTATGAAGAGTTCAGAGACAAAAATGAAATAAAAAGGTATTCATTTCTGTACTGTTTTAACTCACCTCGGGTTGATCAGTTTGTTTAATTTAGAGAGGTAATAGAGACGATACTATAAAATACTCCAATTTATTTTAAATCCTGATATCTGCTACACATATTTGGCTGTTCGAGATGTTTTGTCTGTACATGCAGAGCCGTTTCTTTACAAAACAAATCTCATTACTTCCAATCTGCTCAGTCAGAAATCTATTTAAGTGAAATTGCTTCCAATGTGTTTTCTATTATGACAGCACTGACTGAAAATCCAGGAAAAGAAATGCTTTGAAAACGATTGATTTTTTGCGGGTCTGTATAATAGAGCAGGTGCAATAAAGCCTTCCTTTGATGCTGTCAGTTTTTCAATATATTCTAAATAAATGTTGGATAATAATAAGCTCTTTTGAGAGTCATAAGTGAATTTGTGCGTCAAAAAGGTAAACATCACATTGAGCAATGTTTTTCTATTACCTGGTCAAAATGCTTATTGAATAAGCCCAAATTGGATGTGTCAACTTCCATTTGTAGCATTAGTGTTGTGGAAAGAAAACATGAATTATTTTCTTATTCATCTGCCCTTTGCTTAAGACTGGATTAATGCTGTATTATCAAAACATTACCAATCCTATTCTCTTTCTCTGCATTAAAGTATATTTCTTGTAAGCATTATAAAGCGATTACTATCATCACACAACTTCAGGTCTTCCTGCACATTTAAACTGTCTGTCTTTTTTCCCCACACATCTCCAAGCTTAGTGGGAGATCGTCGTAATTATCCGCAATGGGTCCGACACCTCCGACTTACTCTGATGAACTCGATCAGGCTGTTGTAGATGAACGCTCCCTTAGGCAGGAAGAAGCAGCTCCCTGGGCTCAGCTCATGGAAGAAGAACAGGTCCTGCTCCTGAATTTAAAAATAAAATAATGTTTGTTAGTGTGACAAAAATGCAAAAAGGGCCATCACTCAAGTCAAACTGGTTTCAATTTGAAAACCGCTCATGACAAACTTCAGCTCTGAACAGGGTTTGTTTAGGAATGGGCTATAACAATGAAGGAAAGGCAACAACACACCCTACACGCTTTTCAATAAACACCAAAGTGTGACGTGAAGTACATAAAAGCTGCTCATGGATATTTTTCAGTCATGCTATAATCAGTATTGTTTTCTACTGACATGTAAATCAACAGTGCATTTAAGTGAACAGCTTACTAATTTATTTGCTAAGTGATACTTTATGAAGCATAAACAAAAGCTTGTCTTGTTGTATGATGCTTATTTTGTATTAATTAACATAACAATGATGGTGCCAGTGCAATGTTTTCACACTCTTCAGAAACTGGTTTAAATATTTGTTTTCTGTACATTTCAAATTTCTTTCAAGCGCAAACTAGCAAATACCAAGATCCTGAAAATAACCGTACTTTCTAACACTAACCTGTAACAGACCGTTTTTAAATCTCTTGCTAGCTCACAGCTCATTTCCATTTCAATTCTTACCCGGCCTAGTTTACGGTGATCTCTGTTCTTGGCCTCCTCTTGAAACTTCTCCCAGTCTTTGAGCATTTTGGGGTCAGGAAAGGAGATTCCATAGATCCTCTGGAGGGTTTCCATGTCCGCCTTTCCCTCCCAGTATGTAGAAGAATTCTAGCACACCACAAAGGGAGTATGTTAGCTTTCATCATTCTTTTGGGTCCATCAAATCCCTTGGGAATAAAACAAAGGGTAACTCTGCTCTAAAGATAGAGACAAATGTGCTTACTGCCAGACATTCAGGGCACAAACTCCAGTAGTTTAAATATTTCTCCTATCCACATTTGCAGTAGCTGCAAGTTTGTTCAATATATTCCAGAGCTGATAACAAAAAGACTAACCTTGTGTATCTTGAGTGCCTTGATTTTTCCAGTGTGTCTCACATGGGGTCCCCGGCATAAGTCAATTAAGGGACCGCATCTGAAATGGAGAATGTTATAAGTTTAGCTCACTCACCTGTTTTGTTGAATATTTGCAAGAAATACTGAGTAGGATAATCAGCAGGGTACACCCTGTACAGGTCGCCAGCCTGTCGCAGGGCCAACACAGAGAGACAGACAACATCCCCACACACATTCACACCTATGGGCAATTTAGAGTTTCCAATTAACCTAACCCCAGTAAGTGCATGTCTTTGGACTGTGGGAGGAAACCGGAGTACCTGGAGAAAACCCATGCAGACACGGGGAGAACATGTAAACTCCACAGAGAAGGGGAGGGGCCTGGGCCAAGGTGGAATCGAACCCAGGCCTTCCAGATGGTATTTTAACTGAGGCAGCAGTGCTAACCACCACAGTAATAAAGTGCATATATGGCAATAAACCACAATAAGTACTTAGATACATAAAAACGATTCCATTCACTGACCCACCTGTAGACCGTGGTAGTGGGAGTGGTGACTTTCTCATTCAGGATACGGCACTTAAATTTGTTGTACTGTAAAGAACAGAAGATGGGTTCTTTAAATTATTCATTCAATTTTAGTTTTGTTCTACATTCATATGTTGCTGCTTAAATTACCTTGAACATATCCAAGAGAGTTTCCTTCTTTATCTCCAGCCTCTCAAATGGCTGCTTCTCCTTGATGATTTTCTTGCATAAATTCTCCAGACAGGGGAAGTCATTGCTCGATACACCTCTGTCCAAAACATCAAGAAATCACACTAGGAACTGCACACTGAACACTTTCTCACTTAAAAACCTGCATTAATATGCAAACTGTCTCCACTGCTAAATTTAGCCTGCCACACTTTCCAAAGGGCAGCATGGATGTGACCAGATATTTAACCATGAGAACAGGCTTTTTGTCCATCAGAATAATTCTTAAGACTTCGTGATACCGTTAACCTCATCCGAGGATGGGCAGCTACTTTAAAGTGCTCGGCTTTAGGGCTTACGCAATGTCAGAATATCCTTGTAAAAAAGAAAACAGTCTCCAAGAATGCCATTAGCATAAAATGACTTCATTAAGGAGGTTGTAGAATTAATTAGACAGCACTGCTCAAGCTCTCCTGCAGCCTAAAGCAGAGAAACGTGGATCTGGAAAGGTCAAGTGAAGAAGTTGTTTATGAGAAAAACTTGTGGAAATTTCTGAAGTTGTCTCAATCCAACTTAAGTTGTTTCGTGTCCTTTAATTTGAATAGACTTGCTCTTCCATATTCGGATAGATGCAGAAAGATTTTTTTTTTTTTTTCTTTCCAGTCCCCACCCAAAGACCCAGCTAGAAAGCATTAGTGTAGTTCCAATCTGCCGGTTTTGTGTTTGCTTCTGGTCTTAAGACAGTAAACCAGATTGACAGCTGCTAAGCCCTGAAGCACACACCCAAAATATCACTAAATGCTGACTAACACCACTAATTATATAGACAAAATCTGAACCCAAAAGCCATCCAACTTACTCATTGTTTTCTAGGAACATGTCATAGTAGAAGCCACTCTCGATGGGGGGGCCGTAGCAGAGGCAACCCCCATACACCCTTTCCATTGCTTCACCCATGATGTGAGCACTGGAGTGCCAGTAAACCTAATGAATATAAAGAAGTTTTCAAACTGTGTTACTAAGACTGTATCATTTTAAGGGGAAATTGCAAGGTTGCATCATTGAACAGATTTCTTGTTAAAGGTTAAGACCATTCATACTGCTAAACCAGAGTGACTCATTTTTTCCCCAAATGCTGATAATATAAAAAGATTAAATTATGTTACAAAATCAGCATAAAAAAGGGAACTAGATACACTCCTAATCAAACCTCGTCACTGAACTGTAAGAAGGGAGAGGGCGGGATCAATAATTATTACAAGGTGATACACTCAAAGAACTGAGGTTTTAACTGTATACTTTGAAAACAAAAAGCATGTATTTAAAAAACAAAACAAAAAACAAAAACAATGTTGCAAGTATATCAACATGGCTTTTATAAAGTGAAAGTGAAGGGTAACTGAAGCTTTGATGTTCAAAAGAGGATGACACTGCGTATACAGATGTTGAAAAAGAAATTACAATACTGTGCTTCTAAATATTTAGTGAGGAAAAATCCAAAAATCAGACTTACAGCTTGAGCTTCTTCATCATCAAACTTGAGCAACTCAAGGCTGCAGTCATCCTCTAAAGGTCTGTCCAGGTCCCACACACTGTTGTTCACCTTGGCAATCACTGTGTTGTCAGCAAGGCCTTGACTGAACCATAAGACACGAATATTCCACATCACAATAATGTTCAGATACAGAAATAAAATGGTTAAAAAAAAATATATATATTTTTTTTTAAGCACATTACAATTTGCCTTTTATTTCCTCACACTGAACAGGGAGTCTGGGAACAACCCTGCCATACACTTGTGATTAGCAGAATTCCTGCTCTACTTTTTGAGCCACAGCCAACAAGAGAATGAAAATAGCTAAGTTTATCATTATATGGGTTATGTCAAACAAAAATGATGAAACATATAGTTTAATAAGGTTTCCTTTATATCAAATCAAAAAAACACTATGAACAAAAGTATCGGGCCACCTACAGAAGCCGTTTGACCATAGAAATCCATACCATGAAGCTCCTGGTGCACAGTTTTTGTGCTGATCTCTGAGTGTTTGTGACTTTTATGCACCTCAGTGCGCTCTGACCCCACTCTGTAACTTTACATGGTCTGCCACTTAATAACTGAGCTGCTGTGATACCTAAACACTTCCACTTTGCAATAAAAACACTAACAGTTGATAGTGGAATATCTAGGAGGTTAGAAATTTCATGAACAATCTTGTTGCAGTAGTACCACACTCAAATTGAGTGTGGTCTTTATAATGACCCTTTTTTTTTTACAAATCTTTGTAAAGGCAGGGTGCCTGGCTTGGTCCTTCGTTTTATACACTTGTGGCAATGAGACTGAAAACACATGAATGCAAAGATTAAGAGGCATGCATCAATACCTTTGTAGAGAATAACTAAATTAAGTATTTTATAAGACCTTCCAATGATCAAATTAGTGTGTATGTCATTGCAGCATTATGCAAAGTGAAACTAAAAGACTTAAGTTTCACTCTGTGTAGAGTTCACTGGTTGGTTTCACTATGACAGGAAAGTTGGTCTACTGCCAGTAAATGCTTACATTTATCTGCCCCACAGAGAACCTAAATATTTAGTTTTCCATTGAGAACTGATCATATGCTGGCATCTTTCTAATGATGTTACCTTTACTCAAAAATGTGAGTGTTGCGAAGTAATTTGAAACTAAAAATGATTACAGAAAATACAAAAAAGCTCATCCGTGGAAATTAAATTTCTGTAGCACCCAAATGGACTCCACAAAAGCAACATGTAACATTACCATAGGAAGAATTTCCAGCTACCACATATTTACACTGACCTAATGCCACAGGCCAACTGATATGGTGTGGTCTTCCAGGACTCGGCCTCGACAACCTTTCCATCAGGCAGGGTCACCTTGATAGGTTTGCTATCCTTTGCAGCCCTTTCTGCCATCAGACCATCATGCTCTGCTTTTAGCTTTGTGTACAAAGTAAGACGATCCTCAATGTACTCAGGGGGTGGTGACAGCTGAGAGAAAAAAAAAGAAAGAAAAAGTGAAAGTAAATAAGCAAGCCTTGACAGCACAGCAATCTGACTAATAAGGCTTTGCAGGTGTCGGTTCTTTTTATCTATTCACTTTCATTTTATTTAGATATGTAATAATCATCTGGGCAGTTTATTCAGTGAATTTAGATCAAATGTTTTGGCCATATTAATATCTAATCAAAAACTAATCATGAAGCCAGTGGATGGTTGCTTTGAGAAATGTAGGAACAAGATGACACAGATCTACATAAGTACACGCCATCATGTAAGTTCGTGAAAAACAAGATCTAATAATAGCATAACTAAAATTTTCCCCAAGCAGTTCAACAGCTCACCTCAGCCCTGCCTCCAGAGTCCCCAGCAGTATTTTTAGCCTTCTTCTTTCCAGCATCTTTACCACTTTCACTTCCTCCCTGTACACATATCAAACCATGAGATTAGTGAACTTTCATCACAAAGAAACTTGATGAAAAACCATGTTTGGTGTGAGGTCTCATGGACACAGCTTCACTGCCGATGTAAAAAGGTACACGCCCACCTAATTCTCATTTAACAACAGTAACAAAGGCAAATAACACACTAAAAATATACACAATCTGTTACTTCAAAGATAGTTTGCTTATAGCTGCTTTAGCATATTTAGTAACATCAGAATGTAACCAAACTTCAGAATGTAACTACTTAATGCACTTGGGTGTGCCGATTTCGAAAGAGAACCCAAGCGAGTCCTTCAATACCTTAAGCTGGTCTGACGTGTGTGATCCTAACAATACGAAAAGAAATATTAAAAGGGTCGGAATTTTAAATTTAGTTCGGCTTCGTGTACTTCTAATGCCTCGCTACGTTAGCCAAACCAACTTAGCCAAACAGGTTAAACTAAACGCAACGTGGCACAGTTCACACCATAGACATGAAACAATGAAACTTTTGCCCGTTATTTTGAGACAAACAATTTTAGGTAAAGCCAACACAACTCTTAATAAAACCCGCCGAAAAGTTCTTACTAGATTACATGCGGCTAAATGACAGCATGGAGCCAACAGGCTAGGCTAGCTGTAAACCGACTCAAAGCACTTAAACATAAGACAAAAATATCACCTTTTTGTCTTCGTCCACTTGTAATTCGCTCATTTTCTCCACGACAGTCTGTTCAGCCATAACAAGTTTGAAGCTACCCGACTCTGATCTGAGCGGTAAAGTCTGAGGTATATGTACTGTCAGCGGTGCAAGCTGCCGGTAAGGACTGATGACGTTTCCCGGATATTCTGATGCAACATTGCAAGCGGTGCTTCCTGTAACGAGAGGATGGTGTAACCCGTGGTATTTATTTCAAAGTTTGAATCTATAAATTTAAAAACCTCTAATGCTAAACCTCATGTTATTGATTTTAATAAAGAGTTTGAACCATATATCAAGAGATCAATTTACATTTATTTAAAGACAGGGTGACATTGTCATTTGTTCTTAGCCTGAACAAAAGTAGAGTTGGTTTCTCTTTCCACAAACTATCTATCTATCTATCTATCTATCTATCTATCTATCTAGAGAGAATGAACAGAGTTAGGGCTATTGCAGTTTTATCGCTTGTGTATTCATTACAATAAAGTTTAAAGACAGGATGATGATATAATTTGTCATTGTCATGAACTCACTTCTCTTTTCTAAAGTAAAACAGGGTGGATTCCTTTTTGCACATAACGCCTGGTTCAGGGTATTTATTCTTGGTTAGGTTTGTACATTAGTGTATTGTACATATACACAGAAGCATCACAAAATACTTTTCCATAGAGTAAAATTTATGAACACAAAACTTTTTAATGTGACCTTTCAAATTGTTGCAGCTGAAATCCATCTTGGCTTTTCTGTAGTGCTCTCTCTCTCTCTCTCTCTCTCTCTCTATATATATATATATATATATATATAAATAAAAAATCCCAGCTCGCCCCTACGGGCGGTCTATTTTGCCCTCCAAGCTCGGGTCCTCTACCAGAGGCCTGG
>JASGAU010408066.1:4720-19862 GCA_030220045.1 Australoheros facetus
GTGAGCCCATTGTTACTCGTTTCTTGTGGGTGTTGGACTCCACCAGGGCTGCCCTTTGTCACCGATTCTGTTCATAATTTTTATGGACAAAATTCTAGGTATAGCCAAGTGGTGGGAGGTTTCGCCTGGGTGGCCTCAGAATCTCATCTGTGCTTGTTGCAGATAACGTGGGACTGTTGGCGTCATCAGGTGGTGGCCTCCAGCTCGCACTAGAGCAGCCAAGTGTGAAGCGGCCAGTATGAGAATTAGCACCTCTGACCTCTGGGTCAGGGATGTGTTGCTGCTCCAAGTGGAGGAGTTTAAGTATCTTGGGGTCTCGTTCATGAGTTAGGGGAGAAGGGCAGGAGATTGGCAGATGGATTGGGGCTGCAGCTGTGGTCCGTTGTGGTGGAGGTAGAGCTGAGCGTAAATGCAAAGCTGTAGATTTACCAGTCAATCTACGTTCCCACCCTCACCTATGGTCATGAGCTCTGGGTCGTCACCAAAAGAACAAGATCGCAGATACAAAAGAGTCTTTGCATCATCTGCATCTTAGTATTTTACTCATAACATCTTTGTTTCTAATTAGTTTTTTGTTCCATTTCAAGTTTTTGTTTTGGATTGAGTATACAGTAGTTTCATTTATAGGTACACAAATTCTAGTCTTTAATTTAGGTAACTGCAGTATTTTTTTCACACCTAGTTTTAGTTTTTAATTTAAGGTTCTGATAACTGTGCATCACTGTCTCTGTAATGCATTTCCTGGCAAAAGGTCTATAAGCAAGTCAGAATTTTAAGCGGTGAGTCACAAACTTCAGCAGAAATTCCAAATTAACAAGTTTGGGCTTGAATTGATCTTAATCAGTGCATATCCCAAATATAACACAATGCTTTGCATGACCTATTTGCACCTTATTCTGTGGTGTGACAAACTTTAAAGAGTTTTTAAAGACACATGGCACACTGTCATACAGCAAACATATGGTCACATTCCCAGGTTGAGAAAAATGTATGTATGTATGCACCTTCTAGTTTCTTAGTCCATAACGTTTAGGCATTAGGCTTATTTGCTGAGGTGTTGGAACTGTCTCTCTCATGAGCTGGAAATTACCTCGTCTCCTGATAAATGTGATTTTTTTTTTCTAACCTCAGGTTCCAAACAGCTTCTCCCCAGACTTGGTAATAAGTCCGGTCCAGTTGAAGGATGCTGGCTTTTACATCTGCAGAGTCAACTGTGGAGATGCCTTTGAGTTCAGCCAGTGGGCCCAGGTGGACGTCCTGAACGCCGACATGTGTTACGGTGAGATTGTGCATTCTCAGCGTATACAAGGCCACTGACTGAGAAAAGAGGATCTGATTGGTGGTCTTATTGAATGGTGAGCATAAGGTGTTGTACTGTGCAAAACCTATAGTAACAAGACCGACGCCAACAAAACAAGTAACATGATACTGGGTGGATGAGAGACAGAGCTCAAATCCTCCAGGGAGGCTGGCCAGGCGCTCCCATTCACATTGATTAACACTGCCTACCAGGAACATGCAGTGTATCACAGAAGGAACAAACGGGGGCAAACACACAGCAGCTTTGGCCAAGGCAGGAGGGCTGTCATGAGTTTTTCCTGTTAGAGAAGGACTGTTTTTAATCATATCTCCAGTTAAGACATACAGCATTTCAAATGCTGCTAGCACATAGAAGTTTCCTTAGTAGCATTTGTGAAAGCATTTGATATAATGAAGAAGTGATTGCTGTGGAAGTTGATGTGGTTAGCTGCTATGGTTATTGCCCTAAATGTGCTAAATATTAATTTTGCGCTGCAACTGGTTAGGCAAGGATTTCTGTGTGTGTGCATATTGGTGTGGAGTTAAATACGGCACATGGACGGTGTTATCTGTGTTAGCAGCAATGATAGACAGTGTAGTTACTTTGTAGTTACTTTGCATCACTATGCTGTGAAATACTTTGGTAGCAAGGATGCATCTCCTCCATACTTCCTTGCTCATTATTGGCCATCGTTTCATAAACCTTTAGTGTTCATCTCCAGAACCACGCCTACTAGGACACACCTTGAATATTTGGTGCTGGAGAAGTAGTTCAAGTGTGTAATTTAAGTCCTCAACAAAGGAACAACGACTGTGCCAGTTCTGACCTGATACTCTGCAGTTTCAGCTTTCCACACCAACACAGATAGCATCCTGCAATATTTAATACACATGCTGTTCAGATGTTTGTGTTATATGAGCTGGGAAGTTCTTCTTTCAGCCACCCTGTGTTCATGTGCTTGGAATATGAAAATAACAAGGATGCTATGAAGAGGATGTGGTGTATTTTGTTGCTCAGAGCTAGTAAACGGCACACTATGATAGCTTTGCCCGATTAGGCTTAAGGTTAATAAATAACTGTCCTAACTAATCTAGGTCACAGTATGAGGGAAACAACCAACAGTTATATAATATTAATAATATATATTAATATTAATATTCCTGTTGTCCTGATTTTAGGAGGAGTTCATGCACACGAATGCACGAACTGTGCAGTGGCTGCTCTTTGTCTGGATGGGCCTTATTAATTTCCCTTTTCTACTTTATTTACCATTTCCAGAGATGATAAGAGCTGAAACAGGAAACTTTTAACAGATGAAGACTGTATTATACAGTTGTGTTATTGTCGTCTTTCCTCACATCAGCAGGACAGAGTTATCACTCTTTAGATGGCCGGCTAAAGTTGGTGATCCAACCTCAATCCCAGCAGCTACATGTTGGGGAAGATTTGCTTCTGGAATGTGGAGCGGTGGGACGGCCGATCCCTCGATACCAGTGGCACAGAAACGGAGTCCCGATTCCTAATGCCACAAAGAGGAAACTCACGGTGATTTTTTTTTTTTTGGTTTATGAGACATTAACATTGTTGATTGCTTCCACAGCTGAAGGGATAAGTAATAGCTGTGTGTGTGGACATTTCAGATTGCTCATGTGATGCAGGAACAACAAGGCAGGTATCGCTGTGAGCTCAGCGGCACCTCTGAGAGAATGTGGACCAATGAAGTTGATGTTGTGATAGGTATGTCACAGTTAAGGCCATTTTTTGTTACTTTAAAACCAGTTTCACTTTCATTGTCTCTGAACAATTATTTGCCTTTGTTCTTAACTGAAAGTACCAAGGATATCTGTGCGGATTACAGGGGCAACGGAGTGCTCTGAAGGTAGAGTTGAAAGCATTGGTGCATGGTGTTTTAAATCGGGTAACAGCTTAGCTGCATGCGAATGGTAATCACAGCTTCATTCAGATTACATGCGCATCATGAACCTGGATTATTGCCGCATAAACACTAACCAGCACAACGCTCACAGAGTTTGATCCCGAGGTTTCACATGCATGCTTTTTGATTTTGATTTCGCTGTCATTAATTCCACAAATCTTTAATGTGTGATACTTTGTATCTGTGCTACTGTTAAAAAAGGCCAATGAAAGAAACTGAAACCAACACTGAAGCGACGCCGCTGAAGCAATTCAAATGATGGTGTTTCACTATTTGTGTGACAGAGCTTTATTGTTGTGTGGAAAACATTTCTGACACACACAGTTACGCGTCCATTTGTCATAACGACTGTACCACTACAGTTTATTCCAGTCTCACACTCACCATCCTGTCACCGCTACAAATACTCACAAGGAAACATTAGGGTTTTTTTTAAGGATCATTTTGGTGTTTTTTCCATTATTGTGGTTTTTGTGGCCACGTTTGCTGTGCCAGTTTTGTACTCGCTACTTCAGTTGTATAGATTCAGGGTGAGTCACACCAAGGCATTGTTTGCTCATTTGTTTTTCTGGCCAGGCTGGAAGTAAACACAGAAATTTGTGTGAAAGCGACTTTCTGGAAACTTATCATTTAAATCAAGTCGTTTAGTTTGTTCCTCGGCCACCTTCATTTGAGCTTAATCAGATGTTTCAGGGAGAAATAAAATACACATTAGAGTGACAATCATGTGCTTGTCACTCTAATTCATGCTCTTTGTTCACTGTTTTGTTTAGAATAGAATAAACTTTATTATTGTTTGCTTCCCCTGAATCCCTATAGAGCTTGTAAATGGGACGTACACCTGGTTAATGTGCCGCTGAAATAGTCCGCGGTGTGAGCGAGAGAAAAGCTGAAGAGCTGAGAGCAGAGCACCTCAGTGTTGGTTTTGGTCTTTCCTTTCTTTTAATCATGAAAATTAATGCAATTACTTTTCATTTAACTAACTGGTTTTGTAATGCTGAACCTGTATAATAGTAATGCATTATTATTTTTATTCCTAGATGACATTTATGCCATTGGAGGAGGTAAGAGGAACATGCAGCAAGAATGTGCATCAGATATTTTTCCTAAACAGCACTTGTTGAGTTGTGTGTCATTTATTTTGTTTTTAAATTTTAGGTTCCAATGATTTTTTCCTAAACAACATTCCTGAACAACTTTATGGTGAGTGTCTTTTTTTATGCAGCACTGACGGCTGATGCACAGTTCCTCTGTGTGTCCACTGTGTACCGTTATGTGTGATACTATGAAGATCAGTTCCCGTCTCAGCACTTACGCTAACATGTAGATGTGAAACTTCCCTGTAACTTGGTGTGAGTCCCCGCATGGGAGGACAAAACACTTTGCGGCATCATGCAAAATACCAGAGAATTAACACCCACTAAAAAAAAGCTAATGTCACCAAAAAAAGGAAAACGCTTCACAAAGTCCTCGTTTATTTCATGACATCAAAGTGATAATAACGCAACACTTCCTTCCTGCCTGTATTTCTTAGTAAATATGATTCTTATCACCGGTACCTGAATTTCTGGTTTATGCCCGATCGACCGTGTAATGCTGTGAATGTATGTACATTTCACTTCTCTACTGATGGATTTTTTTCTTGCTGTACATATACTGCACATCCATGCCAAAAAAATAAGAACTGCTATTGGAAATTGTTGAATTTTTCAACATAACAAACAATCCACTTCAAAACAGTGCCCGCAGACGAAGGTGATGCACTCAAACTGTTGTCATTTAAATAATATTAAAAATAAGCAAAGCAGGGGGGTTACATGGAAAAAAAGAAGGAAAGCCTCTACATAAACACATCTTTAAATCTTGACTAGGCAGCATCTTGTGTTTGGATGTCAGCTACACACCTGTGAGGTTTTATAACTGGCTGGATATTTGTCATTTTATTTTGTATTAGACTGTAGTACTTCCACCTTTAGTTATTTTCCATTTCCACTTCACTTTTCAGTTCTGGAGCAAAGCATATGATTGATTTTCTTTTTTTTGGATGGTCTGTTTTTCTCCCTTTTACACGTTTGATCCCAGCAACCGACAAAGTGGCCTTGCTCATCGGCAATCTGTCGTACCAGAACCACCCGCAGCTTAAAGCTCCCATGGTGGATGTTTACGATCTCACTAACCTCCTGCGGCAGCTAAACTTCAAGGTGGTTTCGCTGCTGGACCTCACGGAGTCGGAGATGAGAAATGCCGTAGATGAGTTTCTGCTGCTGCTTCACAAAGGAGTGTACGGTATGTTTGTATTTGACTTACCTGACTTACCTGGCACTGCCATTTTAATCTTTTACATTTAATGTGTATATAACATTATCAACAGCATCTGTGTTCGTTAATATTAAACACTCCTTGTAACAGCAGCGTGTACTTTATACAATGTTTAGATACAATAAGCAAATATTAAAGAATTATCTTTTAAAGATTCTTTAAAACTTAAAATGTTACCCTGATTAAATAAACATTAAATACCAGCATTAAAAAAAGCTGGATGTAACCAGATCTTGTACTTCCACGCTACCTGACTGAAATGGACTCCTTCCTCTTTAGGCCTGCTGTACTACGCTGGTCATGGATATGAGAACTACGGAAACAGCTTCATGGTTCCGGTAG
Organism: Australoheros facetus; assembly: GCA_030220045.1. NCBI lineage: Eukaryota > Metazoa > Chordata > Actinopteri > Cichliformes > Cichlidae > Australoheros > Australoheros facetus. The sequence continues at coordinate 10,618 of JASGAU010408066.1, forward strand.
ATGTTCCAAATCCGTACCGCTCGGCCAACTGTTTATGTGTGCAGAGCATCCTTAAACTGATGCAGGAAAAGGAGACTGGCCTCAATGTTTTTCTGCTGGACATGTGCAGGAAGAGGTGAGACACTTAATCATCACAGTATAGCACAAAGTCAGTTAAACCTGCACCTGCTTTGGTGCAAATAAAATTGATAGCAGATGCATTGAGAGGGAACAAGACATCCTCCAAAAAGGGAATGTTGTGCAGGTGGTGGCTGCACACTCCTGCTCTCTCCTTAACCCTCTTCACTCTTTCTCTAGATTTAGTGTTCTTGATACTGCTTGTAGCATAGGATGGTGCTCACAGCCCATTCAGGTTGCTCAGGTAATCCAGCTCCTCCAGGATGGCACATCCATATGTGTCATCACAAGGTTTGCTGCATCTCTCAACACAGTTTCAGGATTGTGAAGGGGATACCAGATGATGGGCTGTTACGTCAGGAGACCTGGACAGGGCCATAGATAGCGTCGGCCCAGCAGCTGGACCATTATTTACTCCTTTTCTGTGAGGAGAAATGGGGAACACTGCCAGAGACCTACAAAAGGACTCCCAGCATGCTACTCAAGTGTATTTGTGACCAAACTGTCAGAATCAGACTCCATGAGGGTGGCATGAGGGCCTGGCATCCTTTAGTGGGACCTGTGCTCACTGCCCCCCCCCACCATGCAGCTTGTTTGGCATTCGCCAGAGACCACCAGAACTGAGAGATCTGCCACTGGAGCCCTGTGGTCTTCCCACATGTGAGCAGGTTCACACTGAGCACAAGTGACAACAGTGAAAGAATCTGGAGACACCTTGGTGATGTTATGCTGCCTGCAATATCATCCAGCATGACTGGTTTGGTAGTGAGTCAGTGATGGTCTAGGGAGGCATAGCCACGGATGGTGACACAAACTTCAACATGCCAGCACTACACTGACTGCTGTTAGCAACAGGGATGCAATTCTCAGCCCCACTTCCACACCTTAGTGGACCCTGTGTTCCTCAAGATAATGCCTCATGTGGCCAGAGTGTGTAGCCAGTTCCTGGATGACACTGATGCCATTGACTGGCCCTCAGAACTGAATCCAACTGAAAACCTTTGGGGCGTTATGTGTTGTTCCATCCAAGAATGCCAAATAGTGCCACAGACTACCCAGGAGCTCTCTGATGCTCTGATCCAGATCTGGGAGAGGATCTAACTGGACCCGATCCGTTGTCTCATTAGGAGAGTGTTTAGACATTGTTACGAGTGGATACAGGCATACACACTATTGATTAATTGAGAAATCTAATGTAATTGAGAAATGTAAATCAGTAAAGATTTGGAATTTTCAAATTTTTTTTGTCATCTAGACCAAACGTGTGATTTCTTCCCGAGGAGGTTAATTAGGAAATTATTTTTCTCTCCACCTTAAACCTTAAAGTTTAAAATTTTACATATTTATTTATTTTCAGGAATATTCACGATGACAGCACTCCAAACATTGTCCTGAGGGTAACCGCCAACATTGTCTTTGGATATGCCACGTAAGTCCAAAACATCAATAATCATTCAACTCGGTTAGGATGGTTTTGCTTTCCCAGATACGAAAGTTTTTTGTTTGGCTGTTCAGGTGCCAAGACGCCGAGGCCTTTGAGCTGAGCTCCACTGGCTTCACCAACGGCGTGTTTGTCAAGTTTTTGAAGAAGCGTCTGCTGGATGATGAGAAGATCACCGTAGTGCTGGACAGAGTGGCTGAGGGTGAGAGACAACACTAAAATGCAACAATTGTTTGGTCATGAAATTAAGCTGCTGTGTTTCCGACGGGATGTGCATGAGTTGATGTTTTAATAGAAGAATAAATAAATGTAGCCTGCTTTCTATTATTGATGCAATAATTCTCTCTGTTTATTGGCTAATGAATTCATGGGTCTACTTATTAAACAATACTTATGACAGGAAATATCTTTTCCATTAGCTTTGGTTAAATTCAACATTCAGTGCCGTCCCACTGGGCCTTCCACCTCCCTGCAGTGTTACGACTGCTTTTAATCAGAGCGTGTTTCAGCTCATGTGAGGATGTTTAGGCTGTATTTGTGTTAGAATAAATGCAGGCTGTCTGATTTATGTTTCGTGCGCAGATATGGGCCAGTTTGATGCCACGAAGGGGAAGCAGGCTCTAGAGATCCGCAGCAGTCTTTCCGAGAGGAGAGCGCTGACGGATCCTATTCTGCCCGGAGACAGCGCGGATCTCGCTCAAGCTCCCAGCCGCCAGTGGGCAAAAGCTCACGGTGAGTTCAGAACTAGAAATGCAAAGCATTTATTTATCTGCACTCTGGGAAGCCCCTATTTGCTTATTGCAGCTCAGCGATGCAGGCTTAGTCAAATGTCAAACGTTTAGTTAGTGCAACATGAAAACCAGATGGAGTTTTGAATATGGACTTAAATGTATGTGAGCTTAAATTAGTTTCTGTGTGTTACTGCAGAACTTCCTGAGAGTATGTGTCTCAACTTTGACTGCGGGGCTCAGATCAAGCTGGGCTTCGCTGCGGAGTTCTCCAATGTCCTTGTGATTTACACTCACATCGTTAAGAAACCTACAGACATGTCCTTCTGCCAAGCTCACGTCACTGACTTCTCACAGGTATGCTCTCATGTCACTAAGCTGGTAGGGAAAAGTTGCACCACAGATGTACTGTAAATGCACATTTGTTTGTGCTTGTAAAAACTCCCTTAGGACCTCGATGTGGATCCTAAGCTGATGAACAGGGAGACTCCAGAGGAGACGGGGATCTACCTCCTGTCCAGCAGCCTGCCGCAGCACTGTCTCTACACCAGACTCAGCTCACTGCAGAAGCTCAGGGTAAGAAAAAAAAAAAACGTACTCGTGACATTTTAGTAAAATAATAGTCTGAAAGACTAAAGTAAAATTATATTAATGAGGATAGTTGTGGTCAAATATTAAGAAGACACGAAGTGGAGCTGGAGGTGGCGGAGCTGGAGATGTTAAGATTTTCAGTGGAAGTGGTGAGGATGGATAAGGTTAGAAATGAGTCCATCAGAGGACAGCTCAGGTTGAGAGGTTTGGATTTTTCCACCTCCATTTTCTCTCATTGAAGACGGCTGTTTCGTTCTCTTCCAAAGTTCCTTATTGTAGATCGTCTTTGGCCAATGGATTCGGATAATCTGCTTGAGACAGGTGTTCACAAAGACCTGCAGTTTGTTATCTAGCTCTTTGGTGTGTCTCCATGTTTCACAGCAGTGGAGAGGCGTATATTGTCTTTCTTACAGATTGGCAGCAGGGTAGTAAAGGCATGTTTGGCTTTTCTGATTCTGGATTCAATATGTTCCTCTGTTCCACCTGTGGCGCTCACAACACTTCCCAGATAGATGAAATCATTATTATTATTTTCTTCTTCTTCTTCTTCTTGATGGAGAAGTTGACCTGAGCAGTAGGAAAAGATGTGGAGGTATTGCACTAGTTATGAGGGGTGGTCTAATCCTGGACATGTTGCTTTGGAGAAACATGGAATGTATCCATGTTACTTGCCAAGGGAATTATCTCCCATCCATCCTGTTGCCGTTTGAATTCAGCATGAATCCGTACACTGTATGCTACGTGTTGTTGTTCCATCAGCTGCCACAGAGATCATCCAAATGACTCCGGCTGTGGTGAATGGCTGCGGATAATTAATGACCACCCTCTGCACCACTTACTGGATCGACGGAGGAGCTTAGTTTAGCATCTATTTCAGCTCCGCTGCCACAAAGACGAATACAGAAAAATTTTCCTTAGATTATAATTTATTGAGCTCTTCAAATTTTTCTGTTTGTATTTATTTTATCTTCTTTTGTGTAATGTTTTTAACCTTTGTGAGCCATTTTATTGTGATATTGTATTTATTTTATTGAGCTATGGTTTTCATAAAGAAATACGTTTGATTGTATAAAGGAGAGTCACTAAAGTCTCTAGGATTCATACTAGCAAACTAATAAATAGTTTCTGAAACATTTTGGTAAAGAATCTAAACGTCTGCTTCATGGTGGCTGTGAAAGGATCAGTGAAGGTGGCAGGATTTATCTGCTCACCGTGAATATTTGTGCCATGTTTTTTCTCAGGTATTGTTACACTAACGGCGTTCAGAAAAGATTTAATGTGGTGCGGTTATGCTCAACTGAAGCTGTTCGAAGTTTAGTAATGCCACTGTTTGTTTGCTAACATTTCACGCAACAGGAGGAGCTGGTCTTCACCGTGTGCCTTCAGGGAACCTTCACAGCCATGGACGATGATCATCCAATCCACTGGACGAAGAGCGTCAACATCGGAAAGCCGCTGATTGCCCGACTGGACCTCCACCGGGCCATGCGGCGAAACAGCTGCCTGCAGACCTGCCTGATGCCCCACAGTCCATCCCACAGCCCCTGTCACAGCCCTGGACCTGAACACCGTCACCACCTCTATCACGGGTCGCACCAGGCCCAGGACTACAACCGCCTCTTTCCACAGCATCGCTACTTGGACATCGGCGATCCGCAGGGTGCAGTGGGAGGCTGTGGCGATTTCTACTGTGACAATCTCAGCCAGTGTCGCTACGAGCCCACATACAGCTCCGGTGGGCTTTCGAGTTCACCGGGCAGGCTCAGCATTCCCATAGAGACCACAGACGACATTGAGGAGCTGCAGACTGTGTTCATCAACAGTCTGCAGCTTCAGCCACAGTGAAACAGAAGAGAAGCTTTAAATATCTGTAGTTTTATATCTGTATTACTGCTGCTCTCGTTGTTACATATTCTACAAATATTTTATATGTATGCATCATTTGTTTTAGAAAACTTTATGCTGACTTTTGTAAATCAATTTTTGAGATCTGAAAAAGTTTATTTGAGTAAACTGACACACCAGTTGGGCATTAAAATAAAACTGTAAAGGGTATTCCTGCATTTGTTATCATCACTCAGACATTTGTGACTCAGCAGCATTTAAACTACAGTATATGCAGTTTAACGGTGGTGCAGTGGATGGCACTGTCGTCGCACAGCAAAAGGGTCCTGGGTTTGAATCCGCTGGCTCGGGACTTTCTGTATGGAGTTTGCATGCTCTCCCCTTGCTTGTGTGCAGTCTGTCCAGGTAATCCGGCTTCTTGCCACAGTCCAAAGCCATGTATCGGTAATCTGTGATTCTGAATTGGCCGTAGGTGTGAGTGCGAGCATGAATGGTTCTCTGTTTGTGTCCTTATTTTCTCTTACATATATACTGATAAAATTGTGGATTGCTAGTATTAAACATGTCTAAAGTTTCGTATAATGAAGTTAGCTCATGTATGAGTAATCCTTTTGAGCCAAAGGCTCACTCTTCTGGAGTTTTTTCTGCTCCTACTCACGATTTACATCATGAAGGCTGTATTTCCTTACATGGTCATCTGAGTTGCAGATGGCTGTTTTAGGAAAGCTGTTGATCCACCTGCTTGTGCTCAGTCTAACTTTGATATTCTTCTCTGATTTCTTGAGTTGGGAAGATGTTTCCAGTATCTGATTACTTCACCTTTATCGTGACTTTGTTTTTGAATTTTGAGAATGACATTGCTTCGGTTTCAATGATGGTAATTTGCATAAACTCCAGAATGTTATGAAGAGTGATCACATGAATTGCAAATAATTGCAAAGTCCCTCTTTGCCATGAAAATGAACTAAATCCCCACAAACTCCATTTCCACTTCACGTCAGCCCTGCCACAAAAGTACCTGCTGACATCATTCCAGTGATACTCTCGTTCACATGGCTGAGAGTGTCGACGGGAACAAGGCTGGAGATCTCTCCGTCATGCTGATTGAGCTTGAATAGCAGATCGGATGCTTTAAAAGGAGGGCGGCTCTTGAAATCATTGTTCTTCCTCTTTTTACCTGCAAGGAAACGCATGCAGTTCATCATTTCTTTGCATAAAAAGGGCTTCACAGGCATTGATATTGCTGCTAGTAAGATTACACCTAAATCAGCCAAATATCTGATCATCAAGAACTTCAAAGAGAGAGGCTGAGCTGAAAGTCCAGCAAGCACCAGGACCGTCTCCTAAAGGTGATTCATCTGTGGGATTGGGGCACCGCCGGTGCAGAGCTTGCTCAGGGATGGCAGCAGGCAGGTGTGAGTGCGAAGTGAGGTAAAGACTTTTGGAGCATGGCCAGGTGTCACAAAGAGCAGCAAAGAAACCACTTCTCTCCAGGAAAAGCATCAAGGACAGACTGGGATTGGACTGCTGAGGTCAAGGGTAAAGTCATTTTCCCTGATGAGGCCCATTTCCAGTTTGGGGATCTGGAAAAATGTTTGTCTAGAGAAGAAAAGGTGAGCGCTACCATCAGTCCTGTGTCACGCCAACAGTAAAGCACCCTGAGATCATTCATGTATGGGGTTGCTTCTCATCCAAGCGAGTGGGCTTACTCACAAGAACACAGCCATGAATAAAGAGTGGTACTTTACTTTACTTTACTTTATTACATTTAGCAGACGCCTTTCTCCAAAGCGACTTACAAAAATAACACAAAAATATAAAAAGTCAAAAACGAAAATAAAACATTAAAAGAGTTAAACATTAAAAAAACATTAAAAAAAAAAAACACTGGCACATTAAAATGTATGTCCATACACATCAAGGTCAATTTGTCTTAGTGCAGGTGTTCCCTAAAAAGCTCCGTTTTTAGGAGTTTTTTAAAAATGGCAAGGGACTCTGCTGTTCTGGTGGAGGTAGGCAGCTTGTTCCACCATCTGGGAACTATGGAGGAGAACAGTCTGGATTGCTTTGGGTGGATGTTAGGTAAAGCAAGGCGACATTCAGTGGAGGAACGTAAAGGCCTAGATGGAACATAGGCCTTTAGGAGCGAGTGCAAGTAATAAGGCGCCTGTTCTCTCATTACTTTATAGGCGATCGTGCAGGCTTTAAATTTGATGCGAGCAGCAACCGGAAGCCAGTGAAGTTCAATGAGCAGAGGGGTGACATGCGCCCGTTTTGGAAGGTTGAAGACCAGACGTGCTGCTGCGTTCTGGTACCAAAACATCCATCAAGAGCAACTTCTGCCAACCATCCAAGAACAGTTTGGTGAAGAACAAGGACTTTTCCAGCATGATGGAGCATCACGCCATAAGGCAAAGCGATAACTAAGTGGCTCAGGGAACACAACACTGAAAATGTGGGTCCATGGTCAGGAAACTCCCATCAAGACCACCTCTTGAGGTCAGTCTTCAAGAGGCTGATTGACAAACAAAACCCCACAAATTCTGACAAACTCCAAGCACTGATTCATGCAAGAATGAACTGAGGAGCTTCATAAATAAGTTTTTTTTTTTTAATTGCGACTCATACAAAGCTGCTTCATTACAGTAAAAATATGGATCCTTGTTATGTACCTCAAAAATACACTGACTCATTAATTTCTATTATTGATTACTAATATTAGATCTTAACACACTGGAGTCACACAGAGCTGCTTCTGTTTTTCTGTTTGTTTTTAATTGCCCCCCTCAGGATGGCAGCAGAAGGCCTTTCTGTTAGCCTCTGCCTCTCGCACCCCTCCCCGAACTCTCTGCATTACATTATGAGCCCAGCTCACACCCTTGTATAGCAGAGAACTTTTTTTAGCCTCTGTCCTCTCAGTGATCAATGAAACTTTCCAAAAGTTCCACTCCAGAGCCTTTCCTGGGATTTCTGCCACTGTTTACATTATGCTTTAGGGTTTGTCCTGATGCTGAGACATCATAGACTGAAGGCTCACATAGTCTGCTGCACATTTAATTGATATTCACTAATTAAGAGAAAAGTGTCCCTTTTTTTTCAGATTTAATTCTTTAATAGTTTCTCCTCTGCTGTCGCTGTTACCTGTTTCTCATTCCTCACCGAGGACTCGACTTCATAATGCACTGACGTTCGGTGCCTCTCTGAATGTCGTGTGTTAAATAAGTGGTGAAACACGGTATTGCACGTGTCCAAGGGAATGCAGGCCCAGTTTGCATCTCTTAATGAATAACAAATGATTGATTGACTAGATGAAACTAACATAATACAATCCAAGGTTTCCATCCAGGTTTTCTGGAAATCTTTGGGCACTCACAGTTATGAGCAGCCAGTTGGTACTTATTGCCAACAAGGACTGATGAACTAAAGGACTATAATATATCCTGAAGAAGTCATCTGCTGTCCCTCCCCTGGGTCTTGGAACCAGGGTTTTGAGTTTTGTGTTTTTGGTTTTGAAATGAATTTTGTTCTAGTTTATTTTCCTTACCTTCTGACATGATTTCTTGGGCTTCTGTACTGTTTGTTCCCTTGTGATCCAGTCCACCCTACTCTTGCTTTTGTCTCTGCACTTTATCCTTAGCTCCGCTTGTGTGGAGTCAGCTGTGTCAAAGTGTTTGTTTACCTTCCTGTCCTGATCTCAGGTTCACGTGTCTTAGCCTTGGGCTCTGTGTTTGCCACTTCCTGTTTTATTTTGGTGGGCTTTTGGTCCTTGTGCAGTGTGTTTAATTTTGCTGCCCATGTTTCTCTCATTACCCCTGGTGTATAAACTGCCTCAGTTTCCTAATGTTTTTTGTCTGAAGATCCTTAGTTTTGGATACTCTTCCTGGTTCAGCTGCTTGAAGGACTTTGACATCTGTACATGTTTCCTCCAGTGCTCTTATGCATCACTTTAAACATAACCTGTCTTAAAATATCCCTTAATTTTTTAAATGTATTTTTTAAAGCAGAAATAGGTGAGATTTTTAGGGAGAAAACACCCATCACTTTGCTAGGTAACTGTTCAACTACTCAAGTATCTACTCAGCCCATCACAACGCACCAATTCAATGCATTAATGCACAAAGACGTGGTAAAGTTTAAACCAAGCATCAGAATGGGGAAGAAAGGGGATTTACGTGACTTTGAATGCGGCGTGGTTTGTTGTTCATCATAGACCGGAAATTTCTGAAATACTTAACGCAAGCCAGAGTCTTCAGTATTTCTTAATATTTGATGGCTTAAGTATTTCTTTCAGGCTGGTCTTAAGTATTTCAGAAACTGATGATTTGGAGAGAATGGTCCAAAATAGGGAAGATATCCAATGAGCGGCAAAAACACCTTATTGAGGTCTGAGGAGAATGGTCAGACTGCTTAAGCTGACAGGAAGTAAGAACAGTCACCTCAAGGCCCTTTATATTGTAAAGACTGTAAAGACCCCACAACAGTGGCGGCTCCAGAAATATTTTTCTGCAGGTGCTAAGGGGGGG
>JASGAU010408066.1:19882-37447 GCA_030220045.1 Australoheros facetus
TACGGAGGGTGCTATTGAGGATCATTTGTTCTTTCAGTTCTCAACACACACAGACAAGTTATTTTCTTGGGGGTGCTATGACTTTTCCAGGGGGAGCTATTGCTGCTGACCATGTCAATCCCTTTATGACCACAGCGTTCCCATGTTCTGACAGCTGCTTCCAGCAGGATAACGAGCCATCTCACAAAGTTCACTGGACTCAAACGGCCTCCACGGTCACCAGATCTCAGTTCATTAGAGCAACTTTGGAACATTGTGGAACGAGATGGATGCGCAGCTGACAAATCTGCAGAAACATGATGCTATCACGTCAATATGGAGCAGAATCTCACAGCCATATTTTCAGCACTTTGTTAAATCTGTGCTGCAAAGAATTAAGGCAGTTCACTTTTAATGGAGTCCAAACCCACTACTAGCAAAGTGTACCTAATGAAGTGGTCAGTGGGTGTATATCTGTTATTCAGCATAACAATCATGCTGCTTGATGGCCCTGCATGCTCATTTGTACTTCATGTGACTATGTGGCACATACAGAGTTAATCTCCTTAAATAAGACACCAAGATTTCCATGTCAGGATCAGGATGTCAGGATGTTCCACACAGTGACAGAAACAGCCAAACCAGAGTCCAGCACTGCAGCCCCATTTTACTTTATACTGGTCAGCTGAGCCCAGACTTTTAGTTAAAGGAGCTATTACTTAAACCAAACTGGAGGTAAAAAGGCAGAAGAAACAGTGAGGGATACTGAGAGAATGTGAAAAGAATAATTATAGCATGGATAACTTTAGCTATGAATGCCATGCAGTGAGAACTACATTGAGGGCTGCTTTTAGTGTTTTACTCAGTGTAACTGTAAATTTCAAAGGGTTTAAAAGTGCAGAGTTGTATGATGAAAGTAAATCAGTTGCAGTAACAAAGCTGGTATTTTGTTAGTTGCCCCTCTTTGTTGTCTCACAAGGGGAGGCAGCTCATGTGATCTTCTCACATAACACAACAGGACACCTTGCACATAGCTGCACTGTAGCAGTTCAGTCAGGCTGGGACAGATTTAACAATTTTATCAAAGCGCACACACGCACACGCACACACACACACACACAAAATCATGGTTATGGTATTGTTATGTTATTTCAACATTTTCTGGCCATAAGCAGTCCTGCAGAACAGCGTCAAGCTACGAACCCAGTCTGTGTGAATAATGGATGGAGTCAGCCACCCACAGGCTGCAGGGTGATATCATGGCTGCGTCACTTGTGCAGATGCGGGAGGAGGGGTGGGGTGGTTACATCGTGCAGTCTGTAGACAGTGAGGAACCTCCTCACAGAGAGGACAGAGGGATAATAACCATGTCAGCCTCCTGGAAGCAGACGCTTTTTCACATCTTCCTGCTTTTCATCTGCTGCAGACGCATCAATACAAGTAAATGAATTTGGGGTTTAATTTTCACTCTGTTTTGCGGTTGTCTTAAAGCTGTCCTGCCGCTTCTCTTTTCCACCAAATGCTCCTGTAACCTTGTGAGGGCCAGAAGAAAATGTCATAAGATTTTCACATAATTTTGTCTGAAGCTCTCTGGTAGTCATTGTTTATGATTTTTCTTTAACCTTCTACATGTTTCTCAAAATTTTACCCCCAAGGACAGAATTGTTTAATCAGCATGGGACGTAAAGTTAAAGAAAAATTCAGTACCAGAGGGTTACTGTGTATGGCTCAGTTGATTCTGATTACAGGTTGATTCTGTGCATCAGATTACTCTGAGAATAAGATGATAGGTAAAAAGATAAATGCTTAATGTCACTGAGAGCTTATTTTAAACTGTCCTTGAGATATTTATGCATTTATTCAAAAGACATCTCTTTGAAAAGATCATCAAGGAAGCAGACCTGGCTGCTGTTATGCAGAGGACACTTTTCACAGACAGCTACGGGCTGTTTCATTGGCATTGATATCTGGTTTAAAATTACCTTAAAACATTCATATTTTTTTTAAAGTTTCTATGAGTTTTTAATGGCAAATTTGTAGAGAATATTATTATTAAGCACAACTGTGTTTATCCTCTACGAGAACATTTTACATCTGATTTGTTAAACCTATTAAACTAGTAAACTATTGCTTTTCTTCAGTTATAGCTGCTGCAATTTAAAAAAAAAACATTACTTACATCTTAAATATAAAAAAAAACCCTTAATAATTACCAAGAAAATCCTTGCAAACATCTAATATGTGTTAGCAAAAACATAGCTGAAAATACTGTAAATAGTGTTCTATTAATCCTGTAAAAACTGTGTATTTATACATTTACTTCCTTTCCTGTCAGAGACGCTGGGCTCAACGCTGGAGCCGCTGGTTCCCACCACTCCTCTGCCAACAAACGTGAAAAGTGTTGTTCTTAAAGGTCCGTCATCATTTCATCATCTCTGCTTGTGTTAATATAGCTAAAAAAAAATACAATTAGTGCTGCATTCGAATTACAGTCTGATTTTGCCGTGTGTGTGTGTGACTGCTCACAGGTGATAATCACACTGAGAGAATCCAGCTGTGGGATCCTATCAGTCTAACGCTGGAATGCACCTGGACTGGAAATCAGAAGAAACTCCCAAACATTACAGGTCACTGGACAAAAGACGGGGAGGAAATCCCGGGCACCCGTTTGCCCGTGCAGCTGGAGAATGAGCAGTATAATCTCAGACGAGAGTAAGTACTTTGTGTACGTGTTTTATTTTTGTCGGCTGTAGAAAATCCATTTTGCAGGACTGACATTTCAGTGTTAATCTCCTCTGTGTAGCTCAAGAGCTGTTATCTACATAGTTTTATCTAAAGTGAAGTTTTATCTAAGGGTAACTGGGTGTAACAAAAGCAGAAGTGTCAGCTGTAACTGTGTTTACATGAAAATGAAAGCATGTTTGCAACAGTTTAGTTAAAATAATCGGAGCACATTTGGAGAACAGTCACATTTGATGTGAAAATATCTTAAATATTAACCTTTTATCCAACTTTAAAATTATAACCTGCTATGTCTAAAACCTGTCCTTGACTTCTGCATTACAGCTTCAGTATTAGCAATGAAGAAAACCTTGGAAATTACTCCTGTGTTTTTGGGAATGAAGCAAAAATAGATTTCATTCTGGCAGGTACAGAAAAAAAAAACTCTGCACATTTCACTGCTTCATCTGTTTTGCTATCAGCTCCTCGAGTCCCCGCTTGAGTTATTTATACTGAATATCAATAACAGTATATCAGTTTAGGGCTGAGGCTGTGCGGTGCCACTGTGTCATCATCATCATCTTCATCCTCCAGCTCCACAGATCAGTGAGATGAGAGACAAGCCAGTAGTGAGCTATCTGGGGGACTTTGTGGTGATTCACTGTAAAATGGAAGAAACCAAACCAAAGCCCAACACCTGGATCTGGTATAGAGTCAATGGCACAGAAAAGGTAAGCTGCTCAGAGCCTGTCATTTTGCTGAAGTCAAAGCAGACCTCTTCTTTATTGCTCAGAGCCGGACAGCTGATCATTTTATCCATGTTCCTCGTGCTTGTTTGGTCTCACTTTTCCTACAGTGAAGATCTTGTGAATGCCTGAGCACGTATTAAAGCACGGTGATGGAAAACATTACAGCTCGTCCTTATGTCCTATCAGCTGCGCCTATGACAAGATGCATAGATGCGTATCCAGAATTTCTCCATGGTAACTGAAACTTGTGCCAATGTACTCAGTTTTTAAAGCTTGCCTATTAAGAAGTTCAGCATTTTCCATCCATTATTATTAATATAATTATGTCTGTAATATGATGCAGCATTAGTGTAACTCCTAGCTCCTCACATATTTGATTTTTTTTGTGTAAAACTGGGCTTCACTTTCACGCATTGAGACGTTCCTATTCATTTATTTTTAATGTGGAGAAGGGCAAAAACCTACAAAGCCACCGCTGGGAGGCAGGTGGGATGATGCCACATCCTCGAACACAGAAGTCCTTTGAAGTTTTACGTCTTGAGTTATTTTCACTTCTCCTTTTTTTTTTTTTTTTTTTTTGTGGTTAGGTTTAAGAAACTAACTGAACCCTTTCATAATGTTAGAAAGTCACATTAGTGTGACCCCTGTGGGTCCCGCTGTAATGTTTCCCACCACCCTGCGAGGACATGGACATCTGAATTCAAAGACATTTAAATTCTTTGTTTTAACTGTGACGTTTAACAAAGTCCAGAAGAAATCACGTTAAACAAATGCGTGTTGAAATATTGAATTGGTGTATGTATTTCTTGGGGAACAGATCCCCATTGCTGATGAGCCTCAGCGCTATGAAATCCACAACAAGGAGTGGAAGACCCAGCTGAAAATGAGCAACCTGTCAGATGCTGACTCTGGGCCGTATTACTGTGGTGCAGTGTACCGCATCAGCACCTCACTGAGCCGCGTGGAGCTCAAGGTCAGTAACCAAATCTTTATACTTTTACACAAATATTTACAATATTTTAGAGGGAAATGTGATTTTTTTTTTTTTTTCTTCTTCTTACATTTATATAACTGTGAAGCACCTTTCAGCTATGTGTTTTTAAAAAACATGAGGAGTCTGCTTGGAGCCCCTTCCTGTTTGCAGTGGTGACGGACAGGTTAACAAATGAGGTCAGGCAGGAGTCTCTGTGGTCGATGATGTTTGCAGATGACATTGTGATCTGTGGTGAGAGTAGGGAGCAGGTGGAGGTATGCTCTGGAGAGAAGAGGAATGAAGCAAGACAGAATACATGTGTGAGTGAGAGAGACGGACAGGTGTAACAGGTGAGGATGCAAGGAGTAGAGAGAGTAAAGGTGAAGCTGAAGTACCCGGGGTCAACCATCTAAAGCTACAGACGGTGCACGAGAAAGGTGAAGAAAAAAGTGCAGGCAGGGTGGCGAGGTTGGAGACGAGGGTCGGGGTGACCGGTGCCAGAAGGATGGCAACAAGAGTGTTTATAAGAATGTTTGTAAGACGGTAAAATTTGGTAAAATCAGTTATCCCAAACAACCTGATGCGGCTTCTTTCAAAAAGTTCTGATTATATTGTAATATCGATACTTATTTTCATAAATCTTGCCTCTGGCATTTGTCATCAAAACAATAATAATGAATAAAGTGTAAAACTAACACTGAAAATAATAAAAACTAAACATTTCAAACAATACAAGCTAAACTGAAATGAGCGAACCCACTCTGGAAAATAACTGATCCCCTGTGGNCCCCCCCCCCCACAAAAAAAAAGAAGAGGATTCAAATGAACAGAAACTGAACCTGTAAAGCTCCTGAAACGGTTTCTAATTCACACCTGTTATATTTTTAATATCGAGGACTTGTTATAAATAAATAATTCTTCTCTCTGCAGCCCAAACAGATAAAACATTAAAATATACACTAAAAAATAGTTACACTGTTTCAAAAATAAATATTATTGTTTTTTGAAACCGTGTAACAATTTTTTTTCAAGTAGTTTTAAATGCTTTATAAATGAGTAATTTTTGTAGTTTTCAGATTCGACTCTACTACTATCTTATAAGATAAAACTTCTGTACTTCTTTCTAATGGAAGTGATTGCAGTAGTAGTAGTAATATGTAATATTTCCTCCTTCCCTGCTGAAGGTCATCAGCATCATAGAGCCCCTGAAGCCCTTCCTAACCATCCTTGCTGAAGTTCTCGTCCTGGTCACCATCATCCTCCTCTATGAGAGAACTCAGTCCAGGAAAAACAACACACAGGAAGGTAGACAAACATCATCCAGCTCTAATTTGTATCAGTATATTTTTTGCAACCTAAATATATATAATATATAAATAAATTTTTAATCTATTTATCTGCCTCATTCTCAGAAAATGTGCAGAACTCTGACCAAAAGAACGAGCTGTGAGTGCGCTGGGATTTTCTCTAACGAATACAGTAAATTTTTAAGCTTTATTTATATTTTTGCAGCGTTCATATTGGAAGAATGACATTTTTTTCCTCCCCCATCAGGCCTCAGGGAGAAGATAAGGAGATGGAGGGAAGTACTTCAATGAGACACCGCAAAGTTTAAAGACTGCAGACGGCTTTGAAAACATTCCCAGCTGTAAATGTTAGCAAAGTCCTCCGTTATTGTGGGAATATCTGTTAGAATTGCATAATTTTTTTTCATCACACAAAGTGCAACAGGCTCTACAAAATCAGCACCTGAGTTTGCAACACAAGTGGCCTCTTTCCTTGTGGTTACAAGTTTTTTTTTTTTTTTAAACAAAGCATTTACGTTATATGTCTTTCACTCACTTCCTGTGGAAAAACCCAGCTTAGATGCTTTACCTCACACATCACCTTCTCCGTGTCCCCGCTGAGTCAAAACGGAAGCGGCTTTCTGTTGTTGACAAACCTCGAGCCACCTTTCCTCCTCTTCTTTGCTCACCATGGTCTGTGAGCAGTGCCTTACACACTTAAAAAGCAATTGTCTAACCTTTCACTGTGCTTACAATGACTTTGTAATGTGTCTACAGTACTTGAATATGTAAATCTAAATATATCTTCACATATTCATGTTTGTGCATCTGTTTGGTGTTTATGTGCGGGACGGTAGGCGTGAGGTCATAGTTCCCTCCTAAATATGGCTGCACTGTATGCAAACAAGCCGATTAAATCCATACAAACCCCTGCCTCTGTGTTGTTTTATGTTGCCTGCAATGACTTCTCATAAAATTTGAGCTGAGCGGTGACAAATCAGTGACATTTAACATGGATTAAACACGGAGAAACAAGTGTCAGTTTGAAATGTCATTTAATTTTTTATAAATACAGTGGATTTTTTTTCTTTTCTGGATAAACTCTGCATTTCCTCTTCCCCACAGAGAAAAGCTAAGCTGTATTACGACACACTAGCTGCACAATCTGTCTCACTGCATTAGAGGAGATGGTTCCTCAGCCTGTGAGGCTGCACCTGATGGGTGGAGCACTGATTACATGCAGTGGATGTTTTACTTAAACATGTTGAAGCTGCTGTATTTCTGTGGTCCTCTGGCGTGTGGCCAACACGTCTGTCACAGAAGCACTCCAGGTTATTAGTCTTTTAAAATTACTGCTCCTTTCTATAGTTGTCTGCAGTGTATTATAAATGGATTAAACCAACACACACACAAAAAGATCTTTCAGGGCCTCTGTAATAATCAGGCATGTGTGTTGAGTATTTTTCAGTACTTTCTTTCACCTGATTCTTCGTTTCATACAAACTGTCAACCCCCACTTGTGTCTTTCAAAATTCTGGAGAGCAAAGATCTTCCCGGAGATATTCACCCCCCCAAAAAAAATAACTATGGCTGGTTCATGAGGAACTGAACAAGAAGCTTGACGACACCATCATTCAGACCCACCACCTCTCCATCCTGCACGCTCTCGTAGAGCCGCAGGCTCTCGGTACCCCACAGGAGGTTTTTCCTGGGGTTGTTGGCGTCGGTCTCCACGGAGAGTGCAACTGTGTTGAGCTGGTAGCAGAAGAAGGAGAAGAAGCGGCCGTCTGTGATCACGGCCTGGGACACGAAGGGCCTGGTGACGTCCTCGTAGTTCCAGAAACCTGCAGAGCGGAGAGGGAAGCATGAACACGAGCTGATTCTTTTCTCAGCCTTAAAGCTAAATGTAGACAACGCAGCAATCTGATCTTCCTGTGTCAGTGCTCTTCCAGCAGCATCACGAGTAATCACGCTGACCAATCACTTCATTAGCTCTGCGACTCTGGAGGAAGAGCTAATGAAGTTTCACTGCCAAGAGGCACACTTCTCCCCCACAGGCCACAAAGCTATGACATCCCAACAGGATTCGTCGGTTGTCATGAAGATCCTGGAACAGTATTAATTGACACCAACACGGAGATATCAGACACACCGTGTAAGACCAGCTGTTCTTAGCGCTGCCCGGCTAAAATACAGCATGATAACTACCCTCACAATCACTTTATTACGTACACTTTGCTAGTAAAGGCTAGGGGACCCTTTGACATCACGGCAGATTGTCAGCTGCACATCCATGATGTGAATCTCCCGTTCCTCCACATCCCAAAGGTGCTTTTCTGGTGACTGTGGAGGACATCTGATGCTACTTTCCAACCGCCGAGGAGCCAGTGCTCGAGCCAGTGCTCATGCCAGTGCCGGTGCTGGCTTCAATGAACTGGCAAAAGGCTTAAGAACGGGCCCGCGTTTCCACCGCGTTTCTGTGAACTGCTCCTTTACGCTCCCCTTTCTGTCCTGCAAATACATTTTACGGTCCAAACCAAACTACTGCAGCATCTGAGTGCAGCACAGAGGGAAACACAAGACGACAAGTACGAACTTTGTGTCCTTTTATTTGTGATATGAACTGATACAAAGCAGCAAGTTCAGCCTTAGAGCCCAACCTAATTCACAGCCGTGAAAATCACTTCGCTTTTCTCATGTAATACACATGTAATATGGTAGAAAACTTGATGTTGAGATGGCAGAGTCACGCCCTTCTGCTGCTTTCGTCGCGAGTTCTTGGTTCGAGACCGGCTAGCTTGTGGGGCCGGAGTTGAACCCGTTTTTCGGCCGAGCACCGAGTGCTTCCGCGGTGGAAAACCCGCCTAACGGTTCAAATTACGGCACCGGCTCCGGAACCCTGTTGGTGGGAAAGAGGCCTGAGTATTGTGAACTGATTGTCGTGTTCAAGAAACCAGTTCGAGGTGATCTGAACTTTGTGACACGGCGTGTTATCCTGCAGCCATCAGGAGATGAGTACACTGCGGTGACAGAGGGGTGGTCATGGTCAGCAACTATCCTCAGGCAGGCTGCTGTCTTCAAATTATGCTCACCTGAGGCCCAAAGTGTGCTAAGAGAATATCCCCCACGCCATTACACCACCAGCAACCTGTACCACTGATATAATACAGGACAGACCCATGTTTTCATGTTGTTTACATCATATTCAGATCCTACCACCAAATACTGCAGCAGAAATCACGACTCATCAGAGCAGGAACCATTTTTCCAGTCTGTGCGATTATGGTGAACTGTAGCCTCAGTTTCCTGGTCTTAGCTGACAGGAGTGGCACTCTCCTGCTGCTGTAGCCCATCTGCTTCAAAGTTTGACCTGTTGTGTGTTCAGATTTACTCTTCTGCACACCTTCGTTGCAACAAGTGGTTCTTTGAGTTACTGTTGCCTTCCTATTAGCTCACTCGTAAGTGGCAGTGGAACAGAGAGTAGGCGCTCGCCTTGCAGCCGGAAGGTTGCGCTGCGTTGTGTCCTTGAGCAAGACACGTAAACCACTTTGCCTAATGGTAGCGCCGGTCTCTGGCTGCACGACTGCAGATGCTCGTCTCTGGATGAGTGATCTGGAATGATCATTTCGTTGTGTGCCTTGTGTGCACAATGACAATGAGTTGAATCTAACATCTAATTCTCCTCTGACACCAACAAACATGGCCATGTTCAAAGTCACTTAAATTGCCTTTCTTCCTCATTCTGATGCTCAGTTTGAACTTCAGCAGCTCCTCTTGATCATGTCCACATGTAAGGAGCTGCTGCCATGCAGATATTTGTGTTAACATGTGCTCTGTTAGCCTACTTGGTGTTTTTGAACTATTTCCTAACACCTCTGCCTGCACCCGGTGAGAACAGAAAGCATGAAAGAGCAAACGCGTACGTAAACCTCTACTGTAAATCAAATAATCCAACTATAATCTGCATCTCAGCTCTGCTGCATCTTTCCTGCATTTGTAACTCACCCTGGTACACGGCCTGAGCTCCTGTCCAGGCGAAGAGGCTGGCGAGCGCATTGGCTCTGAGGAAAACCTCCACTTGGTCGGCCTGCTGCTGCCGAGCCATCCGGTCTCTGTGGTATCGGTCGGGCACCAGGTGGAACTGAGTGTGACCGTAACATGCCGGGTCTGGTAGCTTCGCACCTGTAAACGAGCCCGAGAGGCTTATTTATAACCAGAAAGAAGCAGGGATCCATAAAGAAAAACTGAATTAACCACGAAAACACCGGGTAAATGCTGTGATCATGGAAACACACAATATCAAACCCTCTAAAGCTACAGTATGATCATACTTTGTTAGGACGGTGGAAACTTTATGAACAAAACATCAAATCACTGCTCTCAAAAAACAAACTAAATACCGGTTCATTCCACACCGACGCCACCTACTGACAAATAGAAGTAATTGAATACAGTATGTATACATACACACACTCTCTCCTTTGCTCATTTACATTAAAGTTAAGTTAGACACTGCCTCAAAATAACCGCTCAAATAAGTTTCTAGAGGGGTTTCAGGTGAGACAGAGCGGTACAGGTGTCTGTGCATTACCTGATTAACAGCATTAAAAAACAAGTGATCCTGTTTACTACCCAGGAAGATGCACTCATAGATGCCGACTAGACTGTGTTATTTCAGCTACTCTAGAACCACCCAGCGCAGCCGGCATGATCGACATCATTGTGTTACCTGTGAAGATGTTGTTGTCGTACTGCCTTCTGAACAGCGGCATCACATTGGGAGCAAACGTGATCTCTGGAACTTCGGCTGCATACGAGGCTTCCAGTGGGGTAAACTAAGAGAAAATAAGATTTTAGAACATTATTAGATTAAAATAAACTTGTGAGCTTGACCTTAAATGAAACTATGTGTGTGTGTGTGTGTGTATGTGGGGGGGTGGGGGTCCTCAATCCCTGGGGAATCCTTCAGTCTCCTCAAAAGTCCCTCAAGTGGCCGACAAGTCACATAATTGAAGTAACAGCAGAGCTTTAAATATGTGAACCAGGATGAAAACACTTCAACACTGTAATGGAACTAACTAAAGTAAAATAGAATCAAGTATTCAATGACAAAGATATATGTACCAACAAGTGATTTAAAAGCTGTTACTCCAGATCTTCATTGCTGTGAAAGCCCAGATAACATAAATCTTCATCCAAAAACTCCAGTAATGGTGGAAAACACAAGTAATATGATGCTGATGCTTCAGTCACTGATAAGTTTAAGTTGTTTGTGTGATTTTTTTTTCCCCAGTAGGCAAGGCCTACGATCCCACCTATACCCTTACTGCACATCGCTGCTGTTAGTACGTGATTCCTGTGGTCTGAAAGGGACACCCACCTGAGGCAGCTGTTGGGTTACTCTGATCTGACTGTGCGGGTGGTCGTCAATCTGGAACCTGGTTGGCTCGAGGTGGCCTCTCCGGTGGCCTTTCGGAATAATTCTCTGACCCCTCCTCCAGTAAAAGTTAACTTGCGGACTGAGATCTGATCAAAAAAATAAATAAATACAATGATTAAAGAGTTAAAATAAATAAAATAGTGCTTGGAACGGATCGTGAGGTAGAGAAATATGGGTTCCTGAATGGAAGTTTTTTTTATTGCTTGATTTGCTCCATGTACCTTCTTGTATTCAACAATTTTAGATATTTTAGTCCTTGCTTTGCTCTTTTGTTTTGTAGAATTTAACTTGTTAATATCCTCAAGAGTATTGTTTTGGCATTAAGTCATAAAAAATATAAAGGCAGGATTTCCTTTGTGATTTTAATGGCCTCTTCTAGTTGAGTAGTGTTTTTGTCTCGAACAATAAATCAATTAGTAACTTTTCTGCCATATAACTCGCTGCTGTTAACTAGGAATGCTTTACATTCCCGAAGTTATGCACATTATTACTTAATACAGCTTCCTCTCTTTATTTACACCTCATCATACACACCCAGACTGGACAGCTGCAGCAGAGGGTTGTACTTGGCCAGACTGTAGGTGAGTCGAGACACCAGGGTCCTCAGGAAAGGTCCGACCACCTGCTCCTGGTGTCTGTACATGAAAGGCTTGCGCTTTCTAATTTCCCAGTGCTCGTGCAGAATGGCACGGGTCACCAAGGAGCGGATGTCCGCGAACGCATCATCGTCGATCCCCGGCACCGCTGCGGGTTTCTCCAAGCCCGGTGTGAATTTTTCGGGCAGGGCCGGGATGTACGCGGTCTTGGTGAAGTGCTGGTACCATCTGTCTGCGTTCCGTGCGAAGGTCTGAGGGTACACCACAAATTTCATCCGCTGGATGCGAGTGATGAGCGACAGCTTGTCCTGCACGGAAGAGGCGCGTATCTTCTGCACATGTTCCTCAATCTGACGCCGCCGCGCAGATTTACTTTTAGCTGTTAGAGAGGGGACTATGGGGGGGTACGTTGGCTCCTTAACCCCAACCTCGGTATGGACAAGGTTTTGGCTTCGAAACGGGGACGACTTTCTAAGGAACAGCAAGGGTAGCCGTATGCGGGCCGCCATGTTTGTTTAACTTCTTCTTCAATTTCGTTAAGACACAGACTAAGGGTTTTTCAGAACAGCGCCCCCTTACGGCAAACCCCCCCAAAACATCCAAACTAAATGTTAGTGCCGGCATTAAACTATATAAATCTAAATTTCTACCACTATTAAGGGAGTTTTTAATGAATTCAATTCACTTGTGGCAGTTTGGGATCGTTTAATTTAATAAAGTCTGGTTTCTGTTAGTCTTATGGTTAGCATCGGGCAACACGTTGAAGCTCTTGAAGCGAGCCCTGTTGCGTCATAGATGTCCCCTTTACAGCCACTCAGAAATTTTTTACATTTTTGTTGAACACGTCATAACAAAAAGAAAGAAAGAAAAAACGTGAACACAACGTGATAAAGAAATAGAAAATCTAAATTTAGCTAAACGTAAACATTGGAATAATAAACAACCAAATAAGCTACATTTCATACTTGTGTAACGTTGTGTCTTTCCTATGGCGCTTACATAGGCACTAGTGGGGTTTCAGCAGGAGTAAAGTGAGCGTTACGAGGGTACCTGAAGGCAACGTAAAAGTTGGACTTTTAGGACTGAGCAACGTCTCTGGTTAGATGCAGGATTTTGGTTAATAAACAGGCTGTTTGGCCTGAAAAACTAGATAAACCCAGAATTATCGGCATCAAAACTTTAATACCCAGCTATGTACTGTCGCCAGTTTTTGCGGACACCGCTGGTCGGGACCAGAGCGGCTCAGCTCAGCTGTTTTTCCCGTGTTTGTCGAGCTGAGGTAGCTGCTATCAAAATAAAGCGTCCTGTTGTCATTCTCATCTGCATTCTCCTTTCGTTAGCTGCTGCAGAGCACGGTGACAATACCGGCCCTTCTGGTGGTGGCTGTGGGGAACCTACAGTGCCCCACCACCACGAAGAGGTTTGGTTTCATTGCGGCACCTACTTACAGCAGCTTTTGAATATTTTCCCCATGTGTCATGCCTGCCTGTCGTTGACCCTCAGAGACCCCTGTGCACCAAAAGTGACGAGGTGAGGCTGGCAGAGGAGGCCAGCAAGAAGTACGGCTCCCCAGCTCCAACCATCTTCTCCAAATTGATCGACAAAAGCATCCCTGCAGACATCATTTATGAGGATGAGAAGGTAAGCACAGAGCTGAGCTCATAAATAAGCTTTTCTTATTACATTTCTGCAGTTCAGTCATCCATATCTGAAGTTTTTATGTGTTCATCAGTGTTTGGCATTCAGGGATATCAGCCCACAGGCTCCGGTTCATTTCCTGGTTATTCCAAGGGTGCCTATTCCCAGGATAAGTGAGGCCAAAGATGATGATGCCGAGGTAAGTGTGTTTTTTTCCTTGTCTGGACTCTTGGATCATATCAGAAGCAGTGAGACTGTGAAACACACAGTCCTACATATAGACACACTAATCCTATGTGTGAGAGTCATTTCCATACACAAACAAACAGACACCTGATGCTCTGGTTCACTGATGGTTAACGGTTTGTTTTATCTACAAGATCATATTCATGTTCAGGAACCGGCTTGCCCCAAACTGTTGCCACAATATTGGAAAAACACCGTAGACAAAGCACTAAATCTAGTTCCCAATTGCACAACCTTCTCCTCATTTGAAACCAGTGCAGCCCAAACCTCTGAGAGTGAAAAGCAGATTAAATTTATCCAGGATGCTCTTTTGTTATCTCGCTTCCCTAATGTAACAACTGCTTTGAGTGTGTTTGCATGGATGGTCACTAAATGACTGATTACAAATGTGGACTGGTCTGGAGCCTCATATTTCCCACAAAGACGTGGATTATAATCATAAATAGATATGAGGTGAATAAATATAATAGCAGGGAAGTTGTAAAAAAAAAAAAAAAGGTCCAGTTGTTGCATTAGATTAAAATGTCTGTGCACTGCAAATACAAGGGCTTTGTACCAGTGTTAATTTTGACATCAAATTTTGATTTAGTTTTAGTCATAATTTAGTCATCTGAATAGTTTTAGTCTAGTTTTTGTCAACTAATTATCCTAAGAATATAGTCGACTAAATCTACAGTCAATTTAGTCGACTAAAATATAAAGGGTGTAAAATGTAAATGCTTTTTCTTCAGTTCCCTTGAATTAGTCATTATACACACTTACACGAAATTAAACTTTTATTAAAAGTTATGGAATATTATTAATGTTTGAATGTTTGTCACGGCATCAAAGGACAAATGTGTCCATACATCGGCTCTTCTCTTTCTCCCTGCTGACATTGTTTACATAACTTAATTCTATCAGAAGTGACAACAAATCACAGACTAGTTTGGTCTTCCTGGGTTTAGATCAAATTTGTCCAATTGTGTGTTTGATTGGATGTTTTCCTAACTTGTCCCGCCCTGTCACAAAATTAAATAAGTTCTGATTGGATGTCGTCCCCGCCAAGCATTTTCGTCTCGTTTTCATTCGCTGACGAAAGTATCAGTTAATTTTGTCATCATTTTTATCCTTTTATTTAATTTTTATTTAGTTATCGTCTCGTTTTCATCATGACAAAAAGGGCCGTTGACAAAAACTATGACGAAAATATTTCCTCAATGAAATTAACACTGCTCTGTACTACATCCATTACTAATGGTATCTGGATTCAATTACCCCAACATCAGCAGTCAGGATAAAGTGATCACAAGAAGCTGGTTATCAGCTAAGTTAACCCAGGGTTATGGAAAGGGGCGGCGCTGACGGCATCTGATCATCACAATCATGGATAAGTGCACTGACAGCAGAGCAATATTACAAAACGAAACTAAAAGTGTACCGTGGGGAAAACAGGAAGAGGTCTACGGGATCCCCCAGGAATGGTGACGCTATTTTCCAGAGAGTTCAGTACTCACTGATTTCATTCCTGTTAATCTCTAATCTGCACACCATGATAATCAGCTTCATCTTCAGCTCAGTTTTGTTTTTTAAAGCATGAAAATCATCTCTTCAGCTCTCCTTTTCTCCACTTTCAGCTCTTAGGACATTTATTGGTTGTTGCCAAAAATGTGGCAAAGCAGGAATCTCTGACTGAAGGATACAGAGTTGGTAAGTTAAACCGTTTTTACAGCAATGATCCTCCAGATATTAACATGACATAACTGCTTATTTCTATCCAAACTGAATCCTCAGTGATCAACGATGGGAAGCACGGGGCTCAGTCCGTCTACCACCTCCACATCCACGTTCTGGGAGGAAGACAGATGAAATGGCCACCAGGATGAAGAGTTTCACGTGTACGTTGATGTCTCTGTTTAATCCAAGAGTAATGGTTTAATATCTATTTATGCACAAAGTTCCTCTCGATGTAAATATGTTAAGTGTAAAAATAAAAAGCTTTAAATTGATGTTTGATATGGCTGCAAATAAAGACACCATCTGTTAATGAAAAATAAAAATCAAGTCAGTTCTTTAATCTGACATCTGCTGTAAGATGATGCTCATAACAACACTCCCAGAGGAAATATGTTTGATCCAGCAGCAGGCGGATATGGTCAGAGAGCATCCGAGAATCGTTCTGTTTGTCTCCTCATATTTTTTAACTTACAGTCATTTAAAGGAAAACAACAAATGCACAAAGTGTTCTTCAATTTTTAAAGTCAAAACAACAAAAACAAACATCACCTGCACCAAAAGTCAAACGCAAACACAGAAATTAGACTTCAATTGTAATAAAGCAGATATAAATTTTGTTTGGCCTTATTTTCTGTCTATTATGGTATAGTGGTGGATGCCCATGTTAAACGTGGCCAAGGATTCAAAGTGTGAGGTCAGATATGTGTAAGGAATCTGCTCAAAACGCCCAGTTTCAGGCCATATTTATTTTTTCTGCTTTTGGATCTCCAGGATGTCACTGAGAGCGGATACCCCAAATATAGGTTCCTCAGACACACAGCAGCTCACCCACCTGCTGTTCAAACCTTCTGTTTGTGAGGAGCAGCAAATCAGAAAGAAGCTGTCTGAAATGGAACGGATCAAAACTGAGGCGCTGCATCCAGGCCCAGTATAAGAAAAAATAAGGATTATTTTGAAATGTGAATCATGCAAAGCTGCTCTAGTAGAGCCAAAGAATTAAAATATGGAGGCAGTAATGAGTATAATAGATCTACTTTATATATACTACTAGTTTAATAAAATACACTAAATTATATACTAATGCTGGGGTGAGAAGGAAGTTAAAAACCAGTATTGACAGTGTTTGAGGTTGCCAGAATGTGGAAGATCCTCCTCCTGCAGTTGAAGATATATGCATGATAAAACCATATATTAACTCATTACACCTAGTAGTGATCTCCTGTGTGAACTGCAAACACCCTAAAAGTGTTCCGCGTGCGCAGTGGAGGACGCAATAACGTCACACGCAGCAAGCGTACTGTGATGCCATCGATAAGCTTTTATTCAACTTTATCTGGAAAAACAAGACGCATTATGTTAAAAAAATCTGTGATTATGAACACTTATGATTCTGGTGGATTAAACTTTCTTGATTTTACTACCCTCAACAATACCTTTAAAATAAATTGGATAAAGCAGTTTTTACACAATCCCACATCTATCTGGAACTTTATATCTAAGCATATCTCTTCTGACATTGGAGGCCTTCAATATGTTCTATTATGTGATCATAAAATAGAAAAACTTCCCCTCATCCTGTCAAACTTCTATAAGCAAATACTGTTGGCATGGTCATTAATCTATAAACATAATTTCTCTCCACATAGATGCTTCATTTGGAATAACCAGTATATTAGATACAAAAACAAATCGTTCTTTAATGTGTGGTTTGATAATAACATCATCTTAGTAACCCAGTTGTTAAATGAAAATGGAAACCTTTTAAATTATACCGAGTTCCTTCATAAGTGGCATTCCTGTTACCCCAAAAGAATTTGCGATTGTAATAGATGCTGTACCCTCTGGTATTTTAACGCTATTAAGAGGAGGTGAAAAACCCGCTTGTGTATCTTCTCTTGATCCCACTTTAACTTCAGTGGGCCATATTTGTTTTTCTATTACATCCAAAAACAACAACTGTAATATTAGATCACTATTTCAAAAAGATATCACCACTACTCCCACAGTGACTCAGTACTGGTCTGGTATGGTCGGTGATCTGAATTGGGGTAATGTGTGGAACCTTCATTACAGATACTTGCTGACAAAGTGAGGGAAGTGTCTTATAAGCTAATTCATAGAATCCTTCAAACGAATTCATAAGAGAGAGATTTAAATTTGAAGTCGCAAATTGTGGCTTTTGTAAAACACAGTTGGAAACAACTAAACACTTGTTTTATGA
>JASGAU010408067.1:0-15860 GCA_030220045.1 Australoheros facetus
GATAAAAAATAATTGAGAAGCACTGTCTTATACAGAGGTGATCCATTAGATTATGACCTCACAGAGACAAAATGAAGCAAATTATCTCATGTATTTAATTATTAAAGGGCTCTCATTGTAAACATGTTCACTGATGGAGAAATGAAGGACTACAAAGACCCCGGAACTTGGATAAGGACCAAAACATTATGGGGAAACTGACTTAAACTGTTTTGGTACAACATGCAGGATAACATGACATTATAAAGGGAGTGGTCATAATATCTTGGATGCGTATGTAAAACGCCTGAAGATGTTCAGTATGATAAAGATGCAATATATATGCAGGACTTACTGGTGCTACAGCCACCTCATTGATAAGGAAGTGGGAGAGACCAGCAGCCTTGCGGATGAGTCTCTCCTGACTGAGAAGAAGATTACTGGGATTGCCAGGCTGGCGATCAGACTCTGATTCGATGACCAGTTCTCGCTGCAGTGATAGGACGCTGCAGGCTGGAGAGGGAGAGGAAAAATGTATGTTTAGGACTGCTGAATCAAGCTTTATTGACAGCACAACACACATCACACTAACTGCAAACAGTGATTTGAACTAACCTTTTATTTTTAAAAACATTATTGATGCTTTCCTTGTAGCGTCAGTGTAAATCTTATTTTTTAAATAATAACTACATGCCAAAAATAAATGATATACCAGAATAACACATAATACTGTCAGTATAACTTACCAATGATTGCATCAGAAATGAAGACATGGAAAAGGCCGTTGCTGTAGAAGTTGAGCTCAAAAAGCGCGGGTACAGTTTGGCTGGGTGCGATGGTAAACTCTCCATTGCGATTAGAACCGCTGGTCACATTGAGGCAGTTTCCCAGGAGGTGGAGTGCACGCATGACCACATCCTCCGAGTTCCCCGAAAAGCCCAAGTCAAAGTCTCGTGACAAGATCTCCTCCTTCATGTTGAAGAAGTCTTCCACTAGCTTGGACAGCACCACCCCCTGACACAAAAGGAAGAAGAACCAAACAAGCTGAGAAACTTTGGTGTCTCAAAATAATTAACTTTCAACTAATAAAAGTCACGACTCTGAGAAACAAACAAAAAGCTACAAAAGGGCTTTTTGTTGTATACAATACTGAGCAGATGTCATGACATTAGTGTGCCTGCAGAGGGCAGAGTCTGACAACTAATGTAAGAGGTGGTGAGAGAGGATGCCAAAAGAAAGGATTTTTTTTTAACAGAGAAACATCTATTACTACGTTTAAGACTTAAGTTTCATGCCCAGGAAGACACATACCTGTTAAGAGGAAGGGGGGGTGGGGGTGGGGGGGTGGCATGGGGGCAAAAGAAGGTATAGAAATTTCAGGATTAAAAAAAATAGCAGCAGATGTAACTGGCGGTGACAGAACATCATGAGAGAGAAGATAACAGAGAAAAAAAAAAAGCTATACCTACCTGTCTGTGTCTATACAGCAGCAGACAGGCCACAATGTGGGTGGACATGATTGCTGATGACTTATTAGCCGCTGTAAGGAGGAGATATGACAAGAGGTTATAGTAAACAACACACAACAGAAAGATAACAATATTTCTAATTGGTTGAAACACTTATAAGAACACAATGTTGTAAGCCTAAAAATAAGGTGTATTCACTTTAGTTTTTATTTATATAGAACCTAATCATAGCATATATAGTCAAGAGAGTATACAGAGTATTATAGAGACAATTCCACCTTTAGCATTACATACTGTGGACAAAAAAATTGTTTCTAACAAAAAGAAATCTCAGACAGAACCAAACTCATGGTGAGTGGCTGTCTGGGTTAACTGGTTGGAGTGAAAGGATTTAATTAATGCATTAAGGTTTGACTTTCTTTTTAATAAAAAAAATGAAATGAAATAGGCCCAAAAGAGCTGATTATATTGATAACACGTTAAGACAGAAACAAAGAGAATGTGAGTGAGTGTGTAAGTACAAAGGTTACTACAGATCATCTCAAGTAGACATCAACTCTAGAGGTGCAGGACATTTATGAACAGCAAAGCTGGTACCGCATTCTTCCCCCTCCCATGTGTGTCCATCCTCCCCTTCGTCCTATTGGCTAAAAACAACATGCCATCTAGCTGGTGGCTCTGTGATAGGCTGTGAGTTTAAAAAAAAAGAAAAGAAAAAAAAAAGGCTAGTGTAGGAGAATGCAGCTGAATGAGCTGGGGAGAACCGGTTTCTGGAGTGCTATCCTAGGGCAAAACACCCCAAGTGATGTGAAGTAGATGGGCTGATGCTGTGCTGTATTTAATGAGTGCTGCCTTTGTGAGCAGGTGCACCTTTAATGCAGGATGAAAAGGAGATTTACATGCATAAACAATAAGTAATTTAGCTGAATGGGGTGGGGGGTTCTGTATTGAAAACTTGTCACGCATGTAGTAAACCCACTATCTGTGGGTTGTGATTTTCTTACTAAAGAGAACATGCTTGGCCAGGTTGTTGATCAGTTGTCGTCTACAGATGTCATCAGGCAGCTCTCTGTTCACCTGCTCCTCTTCCTCCTGTCCATCAAACAGCTGAGCATCAGGCCTGGAAGGATAACAACAAGCCAACATGTGTGCTTTACTCTGGCACATACAGTATTGCATAATTTAAGACAGCACTTGTCGTGTTCAAACACCAGCTCGTCTTCCACTCCCATTCAACACGAGCTTGCAGTGTCCTGAACATAAATTTTGTAAATCATGCACAGTAAGCCCCACTGATATTAAAATGTAATTTTCAAATGTAAATGAATATAAGATACTGTAAAATGTAATACAGATTAGAATATATAAACGATATGAGTGGGCACAGTATTTAAGACCCAGAAAAACAGTGCATGATTATAGAGGAAAGAGGAACAAAGTGGCATGAGAGTGCCCTGTGTTTGACTTTTCTGCAAACCATCTGCCCCTGCTGTTGAATAAATACTCATCTGAACTGAAGTTAATAGCTTACTAATTATTTGTCATCATTCATTTGCCATGACTCTGCACCCTGAAGTTGGTTCTCTTACTCTTTTCTTTTATTTCCTGGCTTTTGCCAAAGTCCTTACATGTCTCATCCAACTGTGCCATTAGCAAGACATGATATGCCGCTATTTCATGTGAGTGTTGAAAAGAGTATTCTATGCAATTTGTCGCCGAAGAGTTGAGATGGTTGTTAATTGCTGCTGCTGGCACAAGTTCTGAAAGTTTGACTGGAGACCAGCTGGGGCAGACTGCGACAGTACTTTATGACTCAGTTTTACTATGAAGAGACAGCTTTGAACTGAGCTGACCCCTGCCAGAGCTAACTCAGGAACTGTTCTCGAATGTCACAGAGCCTGCTGTGAAGTAGCAGGAGGGAGGCATTGAGTTTGGACATGGAGGTTGTCCAGAAAGGTCATCGCTTGCAAGACTGTGGAACTGCTGTTTTGCGCATAAGCACAGAGTAGGTGAAGAGATGACTGCTGTTAAGACTGAGCTTCATGTGTGTTGATACTCACTCTGCAGAAATAATGGTGGGCATCAAAATGTGCTCCAGAGAAACTGGTGGTGGAATATGACGACTTCTCTGGGTGTCCAAGTATTCCTATATTTGACAAAATATAATAATTAATTACAAGCGATAATGTGCTGGCAATCAAATTTTCCAGAATTTCAAAAAGACATCTTTTATATTTACAATAAAGAACATATTCATGTGCTCAACATATTCTCTGCTCTTTTTGGGGTGATTTATCACCTTTAGGGAGAAGGGCTGGTTGAAATCAACACGGACACAACCATAGTTCTTCCTCAGCATCCTGAACACACCGCATGCTATTCCCCACCAGCTTTCGTTCTTCTTCGGCTTGCCCTAGAGCAAAACAGACTTGAAAATGATCCAAAATACATTTATAATGACCATGCTGAAGAAGTTTCTGTCAAAACACACTGGGCCCTAACAGCAAAAATTCACATATTTTCTTTTAATATTACCCACTTAGGTTACAAATTCAAAAGCCAAATAATTTTATTCTTTTTTTTTTTTAATACGACTAAAGAAAACACCTCTGTTGCCATCAATGTCATCCAAGCACTTACCAGCTGCTCACTATTGTAGTTTCCCTCAATAATGCGGTCATAGGAGATGCCAACTGGCACCACCAGCACGTCTGTGATAGTCCCCGTGGACATCGTGTCAACCACGATGGACAGCATGCCCGCACGTGCTGGAGATGGCTTACCACTGCGAGACCGAGTCCCCTCCAAAAAGACCTCCAAAAACTGCTGTTGCCGCAACAATTCCTCTGTGTACTGTGAGAATGATGAAACAGGGAAATGACCAGGTGAATGGAGAAAAGGTGTGTGTCAGAAATAAGACAAATGAGCAAGCACTGTATGTAAAGGTCACAACATTTTTGGTGAAAATGTTTGAAGTGCGAAATTCACTTAATTACAAGGTGACAGTCAAGTGAAGTTAGGGCCTTGCAAATACTGTGGTATGCAGGTTAAACATGAGTAGCGGGAACAACAAACTGTGGGAAACTGGGTGCGTGCTGAGGTAGCTTTGCTGGATAATGATATCCTCCAGAGTACAGTGTGTACACAGCTGTCTATATTATGCAGACACATTTGAGAATAGAAGCTTTTTCCTGAAATAAACTGCAGCCCATGGCATTCAGATTAAGCAGGGACTCACATCTAGGTTTAGTTTTCATGGGAGCAACTGGACTTAGAACAGCACGTGGCTTTTTTTTCGATCTGTCTGTGAAGGAGTTCGGCCAATTTCATTCTGGGGAGTGACACGGGCAAGCCAGATTAAAATCTCACTATTTAGCTAATTAAATTACTTGGACTACTCTGAATGATTGCAGTAGCAAACTTGTGCACTCACAATAGCAAGAAAAGAGGTAAAATATTGTTGGTGTACTAGGAATGAATTTCAGCTCATCATTTCCACCAGCTGCTCATGTCTTGAGTCGATTATGCTTATCTTAAGGACATGGTACAAACTTATCTTACAAGCACAACACACAGACAGTGCATTCTTAATTATTCTCAACTCCTTATGAAGATACAAACTATGAAAATCTGCCAGTCTGATCAATCGTACAATTAAGTAAACCACCTACGTTTCCTCGCTATTTTGTAGAAAGCACATTTATAATGTTCCAAGTAGCTTTTGATGACAAAGCACTAACAAAAGCTCAGGAATCTGCAACTACAGGCCTGAACATCCACTCATCATGGAATACAGAAAAACCTATAATCACTAACAATGGGCTACAACTGGTAAATTAAAGGTTAGATGATGTATAAGCCCACCCAATATGCTTAGGGAGCAAAAGTGACAATACATGGGTCACTACAATGAAGGAAAGCAGCATATCTAGCCAAACACCATCTTACGTTGACTTCAGAAATTACAGGATTGTAGCAGAATGGAAATAAGTTCTTTAAAAGATAAAATGCTAACTACAAAGTAAAACTGGAAACAGAAATAAATGCTGCAAGGCTTAAATAGCAAACGTTTTCTCTCTCTCTCTCTCATTACTCAAGAGACACAGAGCAGAAAACATGAAGAAAACTCTCTCTGCAGACTTACTGCATGCAAAAGTGATCGATACAAAATGTCTTTCTTCCCATCCGCAGACTCCTCCATTCTTCGTCGTATGAAGAAACCTCCAAGTTTACGGATCAGGGTGCTGGAAAAAAAAAAAAGTCTCATGAAGCAGTTTCCAAACTTTCGACATGGGCAGCAGCGCATAATCTACAGCTGCCAGTAAATACATTTTTAATCAGTAATTTCCACAAGGCACTAACTTGGATTATGGTGTTACTGAGATTAAAGGGAGCACAGTCTGATAATTAAACACTTAAAATGTAAAGATGACTCAGTCTGATACCTCTGGGACCTACATTGTAAGTACCCATGTACTACAGAAGATCAGTGTTGGAGCAAGAAATGCTACTTGAAGCAGGATAAAACTGCTTTTTTTTTTTTTTTTTAACTCTCCATATATTTCCAGGGAGCTCCTTATACTCTGATATCAAACTGATCTTTTTACTTACAAATAGAACAGAAGTACACCTTATTTCCAGATCAATCCTCACACAAGGTCTTATGGTTACCTGAGGATGGGGATGCTTAGGTTGTTTCCAGCAGCGATGTGTGGGGCTTTGATGTTGTGACAGAACAGAATCAACGTGATGAGCAGATAGTCGATGTGGGATTTGTGAACAGGGAGGAAGACCATGGGCACATTTTGCTACAAAGAAAAGAGAAATAAGCAGTTACAATTTTACTATTTCTCTTACCAAGCTTTTAAAAAATGTCTGTATATAATGAATGCCACGCACATTTACTATGTATCAGAAATATACAGTGACAAACAATGGCTGGTAAATATCACAAGCAAGCAACTAAAACCTTACCAGTCACTTTATTGTTTAACTGCTTTAACCCATATCTCTAATCAGCCAATCACAATGCAGGAAATGAAAGCAAACACATCAAGACAATCCGCTGAGATTCAAACCGAGTATCAGAATAGGGAAGAAAGGTGATTTAAGTTATTTTGAACGTAGCATGGTTGTATTTCAGGAAGTGTTGATCTGCCGGGATTTTCCCACACAACCATCTCTATAGTTTGCAGAGAATAGTCTTAAAAAGAGAAAAATATCCAGTGAGCGCCAGTTCTTGGGGAAAAAAAAGCTCACACACTTTTTTGTGTGTGTTGTTGCTCCTCACCTCAGAAGCTGCTTTCTTCACCATTTCCAGCTGTCCTTTGTGGATCTGGATGCTCCAGAAGAAACCATTAAACAGCCTCAAGAGCACCCAACCAGTTAGCCTGAACCAAAAGAAAAATGAAGATTGAGAACAGAAAAAAATAGACTAAAACTAGCTGTGTCAGAATTCACTCAAGTAAACATATTTGGTATTAAATTCTATAGTAAAAGAGGCCACAGCTTAATAAAACAAAAATACCTAATAAAGGCTGGGGAAATGTTAGCAACCATCTCTTGGAGGAAGGCCCTGGCTTTCTGCTTTACTTTGCTGACAGCTTTGTGCTCCTGACCAAGCTGGCTGGCTGCAGCATCCGGGTCTGTTGCTACTGTCACAATAGCATTCTCCACGCTGCAGTCAACAAAAGAGCATTCAAAGCATTTACTCCATTTCTGTATTAAAATCGACTTATTCTGGTCACCTTCAAATCTAGGGTGTCACATGAATTTTGATATGGTGTGCAGTTCCTATAAACTGACTTTTACCTGCTGTTGTTAAGCACGTTATCCACCACGTTCCTGGCGAACATGTCCTTGTGGACGTCTCTCTCCACAACAAAAAGCACATAACTCAGTCTGCGTGCCAACCACCCCCGCTGTCTGCATGAGCACACACAGACACACAGGTATAAGACTACAAAAACTACAAACATTTAAACAAAAGACGAGATTACCAAATATACTAAAATGTATGCATGCATGTGTTATAAACATGAACAGAAAACATAACCTTTCACGCAAAAACATACACAAAATTAAAAGATATAGATCAACTTTTCAGATAAGGGACAGTCAGACTTGCACAGCTTCTTCTTGCTGATTTCACACATTTCCAGGAAATGCAGAACAACTCGCGCTGACATAACCATAACACACAGCTTCATCAACAACAGCGGCGTTAAAGATCATGTTTGCAACACCTTGGGCTTTTAACACAATAATACTGACTGTGTAAAGACCAAACAAACAATGCTAACCTACCCATACTGAGAACAGTCCCTAACATCTCTGCTTACATGCAAACAGAACTAGATACAAGCTTATTTCTGTTTTCCCCATTCAATTTGGAATACGGTGGCATACGGCCAAAAGATTTAATTTTACACTGAGCTTATACTGTTTGGTGTTAGGGTGCCTTATTCAGTATTGCCTGCAAAAGTCAGCCACTGGGTGCATGTGTCTGGTGTCCACTGACAAACACCTTTAATTATTCATCTGTCTACCTTTCCACAGTTTCAGAGATCAGTACTCTCAACTTAAAGCCATTTATTATAGACGGGTTGTTAAGAATTTCAGCACCTGTATGAACTGGGACTGATTAGAGGTCTTCTGCTATTATGACAAGTTAATAAGAGACTT
This sequence comes from Australoheros facetus, assembly GCA_030220045.1. NCBI lineage: Eukaryota > Metazoa > Chordata > Actinopteri > Cichliformes > Cichlidae > Australoheros > Australoheros facetus. Next base: position 8,133 of record JASGAU010408067.1, read on the forward strand.
TCCTATGCTGCCAAAGCACGGCGTGAAGTTTCAAAAGCTCAATGTTCCTCTTGCCAAACCAGTGGACTGGTCTGAGTAAAATTACTGTGAACGGGAAGTGATAATCTTTGGTTACCTAGTGTGAGTCTCATTTATGTAGATAACATTCCGCAGACCCAGAGATGGAATACTGGGATTGAACAGTCTCTCCTGCAAAGAATAGAAACGATAATACAGAACGAAATATGTTAAGTATGTCTAATAAATATGCCAAGAAAATGCCTTGCAATCACCTTTCAGATTTTCACCTGATCTCCCTTATTATTTAATTAAAAATCATATTACATTTGAATCAATTAATCTATCTATTAAAAGTAGTGGCCTTTTTTTTTCTTGTTTTTTTTTTTACACAAGGGACCAGAAATCAGCAAATGAACTCAAGCCACTGTTAATTAACTGTGATGTAATTTTACCCAGCTCTGTGGTGTACAGGAGTGACAGCAGCGCCCCACAAAGGGCCTCTTTCTGTTCAGCAGACCCTCCTTCCATGTGCTGGCAACACTACGCAGGACTGAAGGACTGGTGCTGCGGTCCTTGAAACACACACACACACACACACACACACACACACACACACACACACACACACACACACACACAAAATGAGGGTAAAACAAATACATCAAACACATGAAAGGACCGTGTGTGTGTGCGCGCACTAAGACAAGATTTATCACCTTTGATCTGACAAGATGAATGGTGCTGTTCCTAATTACAATGAAAAGATTAATTAATTGTGGCTTACTGAGTCCTCATTGGGATGTTTCCAGCGGTTACACCACTGCTCTCCATTGGTGACCTGCAGCAGCAAGCCATCTGACAGCTCCATGCTCTCTGCTGTCTCCTTCCTCTCCCTCCTGGTCACACACCACTAGCTGGCAAGCTGATATCACACACAAATACTGTACAGTTACATTTTAAATTGACTGAAGGCAGCCTGTCTTCAGTCAATGAATGAAAATAACACAGGCCTCAATTAATATTAGTGAGCAATACGTTTCAGTAGCACTGAATACAAACAAAATCCACAGGTTTTAATCCAGTTGGTGGAAAAGTACAACTTTGACTGCAGCAATATATTAAGCTACAATGGGTGTCATAGTATAGATTGTCTCCACAAGCTGCCTCTGCTCAGCATTTTGACCACATGAGCAATGATGTTGAACCACCAGATGTTAACAGCTTCCCCTCCACCTGAAAACCAAAGCCCAGCACCTCCCATATAAGGCATCTCCGTGCTATTTGGGATCACTGAATGTCTGCTTGCTCTGGTTAGACCTGATTTTCTAAGTCATGTCAGAGCTATACTGGAAAAACCAACAAGACACAGCTGATAATAATGTGCATTAACCACCCGAAAATCTAAGACTGAGCACAGTCTGGTGGGACTAGTTCAAAGAGAAGTCAAAGTTTTGCTTCTTTAATTGGTATGCGAGTAAGCCATTTTAAATAGACTTCCTTATTTTAGAAAACACACAAACATCTTCAAACATTAATGCACTTTTATAGATGTTAATCAATGTGATGTAAAAATAGTCACTACACAGAAGCGCAAACTAATAACATAATGGGAGGTTTTTCTTTAATATTTAAAACATACTTCATTTGTCTAATGTGTCTGAAATGATGCTTTGCTTTTATTACACATTAGCTGTCCGACATAATACTGGTAAGCATCACAATTTACACTAAACACAAAATGCTGGAGGATTTTACAGTGAACCAAACATAACCAGTGAACCTTCCTGAAGGAATAAGACAGTCAACTCTGGTTTTTCAAAAGAAAGGTAAGGGGATAGTTAGAAATCCATAAGGAAAGAGAGGAAATGTGAGGAGAAAGCACAAATTTAAATAAAATGCATCTGATTAGCCTGGAATTGTCATTTCATTTCATGAATGCTTTCACCCTGAACAGTGTACAGCATGTGTCTTTCTGTGAATAATAAGTCTGACTGATGGCAGACTGGCCTCTTTACAAAAAATGTCCCTGCCTAACAAGTGTGAATGAATAAATGAACATTGCGACATTGTCCTCCTGCGGTGTTGTGGTCGTAGTAGGTGAAGTGCACACAGATGAGGGAAGCAGGGTTTTAAAGCGGTGAATAACCGAAAGTACTCCAGCAAAACAAAGAACTCCAAGAATGAGGAGGTTGAGGGATTAGATAACAGGTGAAGACAGCCTTTACACTGCATTAAAGTTTCACAAGTGCACGGATAATTATATCAAACCTATCTAGATCATATAACGTAATTTATATAAGAATTAAAATTCTATATTACGCCTATATTATTTTATATAACAAGTACCAGTATCTTTTTAAATATTTGATTTAGCTTCTAATTTCACGGTGAAGTAACACCAAGAAATTATAACATTCCACTATCAGATTACACTGGCAAAACACCAGTATTCATCTGAAGCCCCGGGCCATCTGCCACACAATCACGTTTTATTTACCTTGAGCAAAACCAAGCCTGTTCATGCACACTATAAACCACTGGGTTAATCCGACAGACGGGCTCAGACCTGCCTGCAATAAGCAGGTCAAACAGGAGAGGTCTCTTTGTGACAGATGGTCAGTTCCGATAACTAGCTGAGCAGACAACAATAGCACCAACCAGCCACGATGATGTCTAGTTTGGCCGCGGTAACGCGGTATTGTTAAGCTGCAGCCGACACCTCCTTGAAACACATGATTAAATGTCTCTAGTTTGTGCATTTGGATGCTTGCGTAAAATTATTAAAGCGTGATCTGAGCAGCTTCCGTGGTCGTCTGTGGCACACTGCATGGCAGTCTGCCGAGCAAATCTCACCTTACAGCTTAAGCCGGTACTCACGATGGTCTCTCAGACAGAAGTGACTTTAACCTGGCGTTAACTAGATATCTTAATCGAGTCGTAATCTTAAATGATTAACATTAGATCAGTTTACCTCAGTGTGGGTCAGGCATGGGAAAATGTCAAATCCCACACTGCCAAGGGTCGTCCTGAACTCAATGTCAGGGTAAAGTTGACCGGCTATGTCGTGTTTTACTACGAAAACGGGCTTTAAATTCGAGTCAGTCATCAGTCACAACCGTGTCAACAAGTCTGTATTAACGACACAGTTACTATTTCCATGACAAGACAGATGCGGCATTAGTTACTACAGTTACTAATGATGCAACGATGTAGCTGTTAGCATTAGCTCTCTAGCCACGCTCGCGAGAATGGAGTCTCACTTACCTTGAAAACAGTGTTACGCTGAGTCATATCTTAAATGTAAGCTTATCGACAAACGGCCGGCCGCTGAGTATTTCAGCGCACCTATTTGTCCCACACTAGCTCCACTGTCCCCGGTACACCGGACGGCACAGCTCTGACACGCGGGGAGGAGTGACAGGAGGCTGGACAACGGGCAGTGGTTTTGTTTTGGTACAGGCAGCGGCGCCGCTCTGTCAGCGGCCAGAAGAGGGCAGCACTGCGTCACTTTGTTCACGCTGCATGTGTTACCATTAAACACTTAATCTAAAGGGCTATTTTATTTATTTATATATTATTTTAAGTTTAGGGCATTTTTGTAAAAATGTAATCTTGACAAAGCTTTTAAAAAATGTTCGAAAAATACAGTCCTTAAAATAAGGGGTTAAGCGCCCTCCAGTGGGCAGATGGATACAACGCATTTTCTCGGACCGTACCACTGTGCTAGAACGGGGGATACATTAATCCACTCGCTATGACTTTTAGGGCGCAGTAAACTAAAGTTATAACATTAGATAATAATAATGATAATGATAATTGTTTAACTACCCTGTCACTTCGCAAACAAAGGCTATATTTACAATTCTATATTACCGCCACAGTTGTCTCACCCATGACAATGACTAAAATGGTAGGGACACAGAGGGTCTATTTCCTTCGTTTCTGTGAAGCTAGCGGTAGCCATGAGGTAAGCTGTATATTTGAAATTTAATTAAGCTTTTCTTTTCTAAGCAGAGTATTCGAATTTTGCTATTTAAAACTGCAGAGAGAGCTATCTAGTTGACGTTGTTTGAACCCGCTCATTTCTACCAGAATGTATGTAGGGCCTGTGTTGGTAAGCAAACCGTGCGAAAGTTGACCGAGACATGTCATAACATGTTACAGAAACAGCACGGATACTGAGCCCGGTGTTGTGCCAAAAAGTGATTTTCGATGTTTCTATGTGCTTTTATGTGTAATGTCTTTGCTTATATTGGTGAATAGAGTGTACTCAATAGGATTTATGAAGGGCTTAAATATAAAATGAAGAAATTACCTGTTTTTCAAGTATGTTTATAACTCTGCATTATTGCATGTACATTATAACAAATACAGTCCTCTTTGGTCACTTAAAATATCTTAATAGAGTGTAATGTTATATTTGTTCTGATTTCTGCTGCCCTCTTGGGCAGATTTCTCTTTAAAATCTGACCAATCACAGTTTTTAACCTGATAAATAAAGAATATATAAAAGTCGCTGCCAAAAACTGATTGCAGCTTCTACCTTGTGACAGAAATGTTGTTTCTCACTCAAAATGACTTGATGTCATTCACGAGAGAAATGTTTGACATAGGTCAGCAAGTCATTTACAACAGTTTAAATATGGGCAATCATTTTCTGGCAATCACTTTTTGGCAGACGATCACTTTTTGGCACAACACCTGAATCAGCTGGGAAAACAGCAGTGTTTTGGCTTATTTATCAAAAAGCTGACAAATTGATTGAGTTAAATAAAAATAACAGGTTTAACAATGAAAGCCAGTTATCTTGACAAGGTAGCGGTATTTCTTTCTTGTGCTTTGGTAATGGGCATTCTTTAGGCTGCAGTCTCCGTTATTTAACACGTTGGGGGAAAAAACGTTAAATACGTTTACTGCACTCCACAAGTCACAAAAAGTAGTTTCTTTTGTGGAAAAAAAAAAAAAAAATTCCATCAAACAATCACAAATGTGAATTAAACCGCTGCTTAGTTGATTCATGTGACAGTCCAGTGTTTACTTTGACACTCGATGAAAACAAAAAAAAACAAAAAAAAACATTGAAATTTGTATTTGATGTTAAGTGCTGTGCTTATGTGCGCAAGGCCAGTTATGAAATATTAATGGCTCATGTCGACAATGGAGAGTGCTTGTTAATTAAATAATGGGAGGCAGACTTGAACAAAGTGTATGGCAGCCTAATAAATAAAATTATCCTACAGAAATGTGGAAGTTGAGAATATTTTTTTCTATGTTTTCTGTGCCCACTACCAGAGTGAATTAAGTATGAGAAATAACCCTAAATTGACACTACATTGGAATAAACTGGGTGAAACCAAATCAAAGGATGCACTTCTTGTTGCTGTAATATATATATTTTTAGGTTATAAAAACTTAATAAAGGCTCAGTAGCACGCTGTATAACTTTTTTCCTGCAATACTTATATAATAACTGTTCATCCAGCATGCTCAGGCTCCAGAAGCGTTTGGCTTCCAGCGTCTTGCGCTGTGGCAAGAAGAAAGTGTGGCTGGACCCCAACGAAACCAATGAGATTGCCAACGCAAACTCTCGTGAGTTGTTCCCTTAGCAGATTGATGTAGGCTCTGAGCTCCTTAAATTTATCATCCTATATAAACGAGCTGTACTTGTGCTCTAGGCCAGCAGATACGAAAATTGGTAAAAGATGGACTGATCATCAGAAAACCTGTGACTGTTCATTCCCGCGCACGCTGCCGCAAGAACACGCTGGCACGCCGCAAGGGACGTCACATGGGTTACGGTGAGTAGTTGAGTTGACTGTCTTCTTTCCTTACAATTGCTTTCTACCAAAGCTATGCCACAGTTATTTAGTTTAAAGTTGGCTGTTAACCTGAAAGCGACCTCTTTTGCATATATTATTAAAAAAAATATCTTAAAAAAAAAAATCCAGCTATGTGTAGATTTTAAGGACTGTTTATTGAATCCTGCAAATGGTGGTAATGTCAATATGAACTTGGAGTAAGATGATAGTTTTATTGTAGTATTTTCCTTCTTTTTCAGGTAAGAGAAAGGGTACAGCCAATGCTCGTATGCCAGAGAAGTTGTCATGGATGCGGCGCATGAGAATCCTGCGACGTCTTCTTCGTCGCTACAGGGAGTCCAAAAAAATTGACAGGCACATGTAAGTGTGAATGTCAGTGCTCACTGAATGTGAGTAAGACAGTGTTATTTCAATTTCAGTGATCAATGAAAGATGTTTTGTGTCCTCCAGGTACCACAGTCTCTACCTAAGAGCCAAGGGTAATGTCTTCAAAAACAAACGCATCCTGATGGAGCACATCCACAAATTAAAGGCTGATAAAGCTCGCAAGAAGCTCCTAGCGTAAGTTGCAACTTTTCTTTTTGTGTGTTTCACTCCAGGTTCAGTAGCATTTATACACTGAAATGAATTTGCTTCTGTCCCCTCAGTGATCAGGCTGAGGCTCGGCGCACAAAGACAAGGGAGGCCCGCAAACGCAGAGAAGAGCGTCTGCAGGCCAAGAAAGAAGAGATCATCAAGAACTTGTCAAAGGAAGAGGAAACTACAAAGAAATGAATCTAAAATATATTAAAGTCTTGTGAGATCAGATTTTTGTTGTGAATAAATTTGGATGAGAAAATGTCATTGTTTCGTCAATATTGCTGTTTTCTTAGTATTAAAAATGACAAATTTTGGGAAACTAAATCTGACTTAAGCCATGATTTATAGCTGAATGAATTGAGGTGGTATTGAAGTACATTATAACATGGCTATGAAACTGCAGTATATGGTATATTCTTGAGGTAATTTGTGTTCTGTCCAACAGATGGCAGCACAGCACCAAATATGTTCACATCTACTCATTTTAGCCACAGGAAATAAAACTAGAAGGTGTAAATTGTTAGGTAACAATCCCAAGAGGCTTCATGAATTTTGTCATTTATTTTCAATCAGGTGCTAGATCATACAGCAGAATATGTCTGAGCTGCTTCTGGGCAGAAAAAACAGAAATTAATTGCTGCTATAACTGGTCAGCTAGTAACAACAGACATCTATTATACAGCCATATACAGCTTACAGTTTAATTTGTGTTTATGCAGCAAAATCACTACAAGTGTTTGTGTGTGCATTTCTAAGAAGGTAGTAGAAACAATTTAGCCACTGTTGAAATGCATATTTTATAAAGCACATTCTGAAACATCTATAAATATAATAGTAACTTCCTTTCTGAAACATTCTCAGTTCAGTATCCACCCTTCTAGTACAGGCATGTGATGCTGGAGTTAGATGCCATGCAGACTGCTAATAGAGAAGAGCAGTGTTACGCCAGAAAGCCACAGATTTTTCTAAAGATTGTAAAGAATGTATTCCCATATGCTTTTAATGGGGTGTAATTCTAAAACAAAATATATTAATTTTATAAAGCAACTGGTACATCTCATACATTACTGAATTCTCAGTGGTCTGCTTCTGAATGCTAAAAGCTTCTTATAAGAAATTATTTTCTCTGCTTCATTTTTCCTGAAAAGAAAAAAAAAGCACTAATACAAAAACTCAAATAGCTGTATCAGACAACCCCCATCAGCCCCATTAAAACCTGTGCTACTGACCCCCCAGTTATCCACTTACTTCTTGCCTGGGCCTTGAAGGATTTGTGTGTGTGTGTGTGTGTGTGTGTGTGTGTGTGTGTGTGTGTGTGTGTGTGTGTGTG
>JASGAU010408068.1:4333-26018 GCA_030220045.1 Australoheros facetus
CTCTTCATGGTATGCATTGTGTCCTTGAGAAATTTGAGGAAACTGGGCAGGTGGAATATAAAAGAATACACAGGAGGCCAAAACTACCTACGGCAGATGAACAATATCTGAAAGTTAGGAAGCGGGAAACAATTTTAGCAAAGACTTGTCCTAGGACCTGAGATGTGTATCTGGCCTTTCAGTTGGTCCATCTACTGTTCACTGAAGCCTCATCAGAAATGGCTTTGTCATGGCTTAGGGCTGCATTTCTTAGGGTTGGTAATCTCATCCAAACTGGTGGAATTAAGAAAGCAGAAAAGTACAATCAGATATTAATCCACGATGCAATACCATCTGGAAGCCTGAACTGAATACATGGGTTGTAATAAGTTCCTTGTACAAACATCTTGCACATGTGCTGTACAGAAAACTAAAGTAAAGGCAAAGGTCAGACAAAGGATTCACACAAACTGCACTGATAGCTCCTTGACAATTGAATTTAACAAGGATCATCGTCAGGCACCGTCAAATACAAATCACAAGACAGGACAGAAATAGAACATCCATCACTCAGGTGGTGGTGATTTGTTTGAGAGCCAATGTACTCTCAGGGTGGACCAAACAGAGCAGAGCTCTCTGATACTGCTATACAGAGGACTGAACAAACCTCTATGAAAATGTCAAAAGATGAAAAACACGTAAGATATCAGCTAAATGAATATATTCCCAAAGAACATTTGAATGCTGGACCAAAGAAATGAAATAAACAAGCACAACAATGCAGCATCAACACAAATGCCTGTGATGGCCAACCAAAATTAATTTTCAAAGCAAAGCTGACAAGATGACAGTGCCTGACGGATATCTGTTAATTTGAAACACAGCTCTGTTAAATTAAATTTGATGGCCGCTATCAGCGCATTTTCTGTCATGCAGTATACTTAACACATAAATGCATCCACACTCTACTGTACAGCACTAGTCTGGTTGTCTGCATTAGCTAGTGTGCTTAAAGATAATAGACTGGTGATGGTAGGAGTGAAGAGGTGTTAGCTCTTATCTGGCAACACATTTGCAGACCTCTACTCAGTCTGTGAAAATCACTGTTCTAGGTCATTATTTTTAATAGAAATTTTCTAAACTATATTTCTCCAAGGAATGTTAACTACTGGCTGCTAGATCTGCCGGCATAAATTTTAATTTACAGTATACCTACTGTAGTCTACAGATGCAATGGTTTTTACTGTAAAATATTACAGAATAATCGAACAAGCTATTTCTTCGTTTTGTGTCACAGTTTAGTTACTCCTTGCACTGCATGGTTACAAAAATCTTGCATAATTCAGCATTTTAACAACTACCCTGAAACTGATCATTGGCTTGACCTGACCAGTTGCTACAGGACTCTTGGTCCTAACATTGTCTTCAGCCAGAAACACACCACACAACAATCTGCAACAAAGTCTAAACACAACATATATAACTATTAAACTACTGCTAAATTAATCATTTAAACTGACATCTATAAATCCACAATTTTTATTTTTCTCCAGTACCTGTTTGGTTTGGTGTAACATCACACTAATTTTTAATTTATTTTCATTGACTTTTTAATAAATAATGAGACTTAATGCTTGGCTTGATTTTGCTCATATGAGTTATGCGATAGACTCAAGCAAGATAGTGGGATTCAATACTACTGTATCAAAAACTTCCTGTTAATATTTTTTTTTCTTCAAAGGCAGCATTTATAGTATTCAGCTGGAGTCATTAAAAAATTGTACATATGGAACACAAAAGGGTTTTTTTTTTCAGCAACATATTACAGTACAGTACAATAATCTGACTACTTATAATTATATTATGAAGCTTAAAAACACAGCCATCTGACTTGTCATTTTGTCATTATAAACAGCCACTCTTAATGATTTTAAAATTCTTTTTATAATACATGATGGCATCTTAAAAGTGATGGTTTATTAGACTTTACTGTTCACTTTTTTTTAAATTATTATTGTTTTAACAGTCTGAATATTTCTCCATATGGCCAGCTCCTGGACTAGTACGTCAGAGAAACTGCTCTTTTTTTTCTCTCTTTGCTTTCTCCTCACCCCAGCCAGCTGCAGTTGGTTCTGCTGGAGGTGTCATTCGGTTAAAAGGGAGTTCTTTTTCCCTACTGCTGCCAAGTTCTTGCTCATAGGGGATTGCTGAATTTTAATATGTAACACAATACAAAATCACTTGAGACGACATTAAGATTTCTTGCAGATTTGAGCAAAATTAATAAACTGAGTTGAACTCAGAAAAAAACAATCAGATATTAATCCAACACACACACACACACGCACACACACACACACACACACACACCCTTTTGGAGTGAGAAGAGAACTATTTCTGCCAAGTAAATGGCTTGGCAGACCTACTTGGATCAACTTTCTGACTCTCACCACTAATTCTGGCCTCTTAGGTAAATTCTGTGGATGTAATTAGGTAAGCTTTGTCTAGGTTCACAATTGAGCATATTGGCTTTATCTAAGACAGTGAGTTTTACTGATGATGGTTTACATTTCAGTGGAAGAGCAGAACAGCATAAATAGGATTGCCAGTTTTTCCAAAAGCTTCTGTCCAACTTCAGCCGCACTGCTGTAGCTTCAACTTTTGTGTTGACGGCAAGTGATGCATTTTATTTTGTAAAATGTTCATTTTAGTCAACGTGTCTCTTTACTGGGAATGTAACTCCTGGAAGCAGTTCTCAATTAGCTATTTTGTGGAGAAAAATGAAAAAGTTCTTCTGTTATGCCTGGGGCATGGTTCCTCCTTGCCGTCACTTACCTGAACTCCTTATCTGTTGTCTCCCCCCGAAAGCTAAATTGAAACAAGTACGGATTAACTCAATGTCATGGTAGCTTTGTCCCTGGGATAATGGGGGACAATGAGCTCTGCAGTGACAGCAGTAAATGATGCCAATTTTCTCACAGAAAGATAGAACAAGAATGGAGGAATAGAGTTTGGGGAGATAGCTTAACACCATAATCCAACTTTGTAAATCAGAATGCTTGGAGGTTTTGCTGAGTGTTTTTCTTGTTGAAGTGACTCATATCATCAAATCGTTGCAGTGTAAGCAGTACAGATGCTGGCTGAAGGGTTATGACAGGATGGTTTTAAGAAGATTTTCACATTTCAGTGAAAAGAAAATTTGACATTTTGTTTCTTAAATGAAAGAAAAGGTTGAGTTTTCTCTTGCTGGTATGAACGAACACAGTTCATGCAGTACAGTTCACTATATTGAAAGCTCCAGTGCCAAAACTCTTCATCTCCCAGCTGACAAATGTTTGGCTAATTTTAGACTTTGTTACTCATTGGCAGAAGACCCTTATCTGTAGCTGGTGCATCAAGGCTTCAAGAAGATGAAGGACCCCTTTGGATAAAGCCAGCAGAATTTGAACAGCAGTATTTGAAGCCCTGGAATGGAAATGCTTTGGGTTAACTAATGTATGACAGCTGACATTTTTAGGTTAGTTCACTTAAATCATGTTTTTAGGCTTGCTGCTCTCCTGCTCTCTGACGGGGACGGTCGCATTCTATCTCTCTCCCTGCCCTCCCTATCTCTCCTGCTTGCTGCTTGCTATAAGAGCGTCTCTTACACACTGTCCGAATAAGAATAAGATTAAGAGCATCATGGATCTGGCAAACTGGGCCCTGAAAACCATTGATCGTATTTTCTCCACTATGAGATCGGGGAAAGGGGAGCCTGTGTGTCCGAGTGGAACAGACCCCGTTGGATACGTCATCGATTCTTGGAGTTCGTGGAGACCTGTGTGCTTCTCAGCTCTGGAGGTCGAGGACGTGGAAGACGTCTACATATTTGGCTATTTGGTAGCGGTATCTCTTCTGTTTGGGCTCGGAGGATACCTGATTTACCGGGAAATTAAGAAAATCTGGGCAGCAGTTCGACATCTGCTGAGGCTGCAGACCCAGGTGGATGGGCTGTGCAGAGCCGTACAGACTCAGACTCAAAGCCTGGTGGACCTGAGCTGTAAGAACCTGCTCGCAAGCGACAGGGGTTAGATCTGGAGATAAGGTTCGGTTCTGCATGGTGAGGATGGTAACTAATGAATTTGGAATATTGGATTTATTGAATGGGTTCCCCAGTGAAACTGAAGGCTGTTGGAAAAACAACAAGCAGCCTGTTCCAAAACAACATCTGCATTATCAGGAATTCGGCTCCCTAGCCGGCCTTGGGCTGGTAATCATATCTCTCAAGGACAATGTGTGATGGTCGCTCTTCCCCTCAGCCCCCTCTGTGATTTGTGAAGCTCGATCTGGTTTACCACGGCCGCTGATGAACTTCCATCACCTATCAGCGAACTGTTTTGGCTAGGAGCTGGCATCTGGCTCCACAATGCCCTGACCCTCTCGTCTCCGTCTGCAGCCCCTCCTGCCCCCGCCCTTACCCACCATATTGCTATCCTGGCTTTAAATGTGCAAATATGCTCTGCTAAGGTGGGTTTTTTTTGGACCCTTGGATGGTGCTCATCTTGAGCACTGTACCAGATGACTTTTTTTTTAACCTAACTACCCCATGATGTGTGTTTGTTTCCTTTTTTCTGGGGACTGATTGTAGCGGTGGCGCCAGTGAAAAACGGCTGCGGCTCCCTTCTCCCCTATGTTAGTCTTGTCTGTTCTTCTCTGGATGGTTGTTCTGAAACGCAATTTCTTTATATTATGACGGAATGTCGTTATATAATATGTTGTATAATGATTAATTTCGGTGTATGTATAATGACAATAAAGTTCTATTCTATTCTATTCCTGACTCATGACTGAGCTAATATATGGTATCATGTTGACATATTGCTCAGACTATTCAACATCATAGTAAATAATCTGCAAGAAACACACTGGGTGACTGACTTATCAAGAAAATAGAACTGCACACACATGCTCTGTGGTACAATCTGCAAATGGTTAATCCCTGACAGATGCCTGACAGCAGTTCACCATTTACCCAGGGCTGACCTGGGAACAGCTCCACATAGACACAGCAGGGGGATTAATATGATTTCTATCACTGAGGTCTAAAAAGAAATGATAACTTATTGATCTTAAACATCATGAGAAATGAAAAGAAGATTAACTGACACACAATAGATTATGAAAAACTCAGAAAATATACACTGAGCTCCAGAGAGAGAGAAAATTATACCTAGACTCAATCATCACTTTATTAGGAGCAGCCATCCAATAATGGGTCAGACCTGCTTTTGGTCTGAAAAAAGCCTCCATTGCTTGGTGCCGTAGACTGATAATTTCAAAACCTCTCTTTAAGTTTCTGTGATGCAATCTTGACATGTCTGCACAACATTATTTCTGCAGATTTGACAGCTTCACATTCACACTGCCAATCCACCATTTTACCACATTCAAATTCAGATCTTGTAACTGGTCAGGTCCATGACATCCACCAAATTGAAACTGGTCTAAGATAACTTTTACTGTATAATATGTTTAATTATCATGCTGGAGGTAGTAAATGAAAGAGGGGTCCACCAAATGCGAGACGTGTTGTGCATCCTGTACGCTCGCCACAGTTGTGGTTATTTGGGTCATGGTATCCTTTCTGCCTCAGCTAATCTGGCCATTCTCTTGTGAACATGTTCATCAACAAGGAGTTATAGTCTGCAGACCTACCATTTGTTGAGGGATTTTTTGTTTTCCCACCATTCTGATAAACCTTTAGACTCCCAGGAGATCAGCAGGTTCAGAAATATTCAAACCAACCTGACAGCCCCTAACAATCATTTGATTTAGTGATTTGATTTGTTTGATGCATACATGCTTCAGACCTGTATGTGTATAAGATTTCAGGCACTGCATTGCTGCCACGTGATTGGCTGACTGGATTGTTAGATGAATATAAATGCAAACAGGTGTTCTTTCTAAAGTGTTCAGTAAGTACAGTTTAGCTACTTAGAGAGAAAAAATAAAACATCCATTAGTCTATTTTTGTCTTTAATGTTTCTCATTAACTGAATATAATTCCTTTTCAGAACCATGATCTCTCTCTAATGGTTCTGCCTTTGAGAGTTAGCAAATGTGTCCTGTAAAACTGAATGGTGCAGCAGAGTAAATATCTAACCTGCATCCTGCTGTCATTTATAATTATAAGGAGAGAAATGGAACCTGCGACCTCATGCATCTATCTGAAAAATACTACACATGCATTCGAGCCAGAATGTGTCACATCAACACCAGAAACAAAAGCACGAAAGCCACCTAGTAAATCTACCCTCCAGTATGTTTATATATGGCAGATGTAACCAGGTTACTCAGAGAAATCAGGTTATATAAAACTGAACAATAACTGTAATAACCTGGTTACTGCAGTAGGTCAGTATTTACCGTTTCTTCCTCCTCAACCTTGTTTTGAAACTGTGGCTTACTTATTTTAAGTAGGACATGTGCTCCTTCCCAATTCCTTGAGTATTTGGCGGAGTGCCCTGTACTGAGAATACACTGTTTTCATTTAAAAATGTCTAAACATTGCAGTAAAATATTTAGCTCAACATGACCCCTCCAACCTAGCAGTGCAGTGTGGGGAAAGAATTTCTTCTGCTACTCTGATATTCACTGCTCTTTGTGGGTATAGCCAACTGAATTAAACAAGATATACGCAGATGGCATGCAAACCACATGGCAGATTTCTAGCCTTTAGACACTAAAGCTAGTACAAAAGGTAGAATTCAGTGATTAAATCTAATCAGTAACATCACCTTAAAAATAAATTGATGTGATCTAGTAACAATATCCTACATCTAACATGTCCAAGAAAGTGTACTACTGTAAACTTTATGACAATAGTGCAAATTAACCAATGTAGCCTGCAATAAACTGTCTGGTATTTTCAAGTAAGATCTAAATAACACAAAATTGGTATACTTCAATTTTTTGGCATTTCACAAAAACAGAATTTAGTAAAAACATCATGTATAGAGCCAACATATGATTTAAAAACTCTAAAATGAATTAGGATATTACATGTAAGCCTTAAAATCCCATTTTACAAAATTTCACTTGCTGAGCAATCCTTACGTACCTTTTTAAAAATATTTGCTCATCTTCCTCTCCTGTCCTGTTTCCTACATCTTTCTCTATCAGTGTCGCACATTAACACACACAAACTATTTTAGCACAAAGTCACAGAACAGCAGTAGTCCATTTGGAATGAAAAGAAAACCTAGAGTCTGGAGTTTCTGAAGGTTTGTATAATGTGTCCATAATGAGCAAGTACAAATTCATAATTTCTCCAGGCATCTTTAGCAAAGAAAAAAGTGAAGCTAGCAGACATCAAGTCAAACAGCCAAACATTACAGCTGTCATAGATGAGCTAGAAGAGGGCAAAAAAAATCTGAATGTTGGCTGTGAAAGAAAATTATGCTTCAACAGCCAGACAGAAGAATGTATGAATCTGTGATAAACAAATCTGGATTTTAACAGATTTTATCTTTTACTTTTTTTAAGTTCAGTTAAATTTTATTTATATGCAATATTAGAAAGAAATCCTAAGAATCACACAGCCCCTTATGAGCAAGCACTTGGTGACAGTGGGAAGGGAAAAACTCCCTTGAAACAGGAAGAAACCAGGCTCACGGAGGGGCAGCCACCTCCTGCGACCGGTTGGGGATGAAAGAAAAGGGAAGGGAGCAGAGAGAGACAGGACAAAAGGCATGCTATGGCTCTCGCTCTCTCCCAGAATTTAATTACTCATGATTAAATACACTGGTGGAATATAAAAACACACACACCACCACCTCGAGCACACTCCTGGCACTCTCCCAATCAGCTTCACAATGCAGTCACCTGAAAAGTTGTCAGAGTGCCATAAGAAGATCATTTGTAACACTTCACTCTCTTGTTTCAAAAGCAGACACTGTAAATGGAGTCTTGGCCATCTTATTGAGGGTTTGCTGACACATAACCACTAACTGCACAAGATTAACTTGCATGCCATTTTGCACATGAGACAATCATGGTGACAACATAGGATCAAGTGAATAAGACCCCAGTCACAAAGGTCTCGAGACCAGTCCACAACCATCTGGCAATCACCAGTTGTGAGGGGAAAAGATTATTCCCCAAATGGTTGGCAAAAAAAAACTTCTTGTGATTGCTTTGGTTGCTAGCATATTGCTGCAGACAAAGTTTGAATGGACATGATGGACTTGTCAAAAAACACCATCCAGCTGTACGAAACTGTGCAACACAAATCGGAAATGGAGACCACTTGCCTTCAAAGTAAAGCTGCAACCATTGAAACATTTTTGGCTGCAGTGCTGAGCCACAACTTTTACTTTAAAGTCCAACGTTCTCCATTTCCGGTTTACATCGCACTTTATCAAGTTGTACTACCACTAAGATAGTAGTATTTGCAGACAAACATAAAAATCTAAAAAATGTATTGTCTGCAAGGGTCCACATACATGTGTGCAATGTTTTTCACCTCTTTCTCACTGGGGTAGGGATTGGACCTTTCAGAGAACAAGTGTGCCTACTACACATTGGCCAGAAAAGTAGGATGCTTGTTTCACACACCCATCTGTCATTATTTATAGTGTGTTTTACATGCTCGGTCCTATTCTTGTAAAGCTGTTAGACACGTGGTTTTCACTTTTCAGTTTTTCTTGTTGTACATCCAAACACAAGAAACAAAAAAAACTATTCCTATTGCTGACAGGAGACCATCATGTGTTTTTTAGATAATATAAGAGGGGTCTTGAGATCATTTTTGCTTAAGTACATGAAAGTGTCACGTATAAGCATTCAGCTTTTGTGCAAAATTATGCACAAAATACAAAAAGCAAACACTGATACTGAACAAAATGACATAACAAAAGTGAGGAGTGGCTAACTTTTTTTTTTCCTTAATGTGAAACCACAATGTACAAAGTAACATGCAACCAAAATTAATATGGTTGCATAAAAATTAGCAGAGCACTAGTTTAAACTAGCTGAAAATGGAAACACTTAATTACCCCCAAAACTGTCATTAAATTAGTACCTCCTGGGGAAATCAACGCTCAATAGAGATACTGTTTTCTGAAATAGTGGACAACAGGACTCCTTGTGGAAATTCTGCCCAGCAAAAAGAAAGAAAAAAGCCCTGTTGTTGGAAGAGGCTATGAGGGAAAGTGATAGAAACCAAAAGCAAAGCAAGAGTGAACATCAAAGAGGGATTCATCCGATGGAGAGCCCTGGGAGTTGGTAGGATTCAAAAGTAACTTTCTGTTGGGAATGTGTGGCTGTGCTGGTGAAGTAGTCTCTTCACACTTTAAGTACAGAACGTGGTAAATGTATTAAGTTAGATTCTAAGAGTAGTAAATGAATGACTATACTTCAATGACTGAAACAGTTCTTGTGCACTCACAGTAAGAGGATCTGTTGTGCGGTCAGGTCAGGTATCCAAACACATATTGATTCATGATGATTCACCTCTTCGACGTGGTTCTCGATCACATTTGTTGGGTCTGTTAGTTGACCTAAAATAGAAAGGTGCACAACAGAAACCCCCAGGGTTAACAAAAGGCAGTTACAGATGATGACTGTGTATATGGTCATATTAAAAGCAACAAAAATCAAAACATAAAAAAAAAAAGAATCAGATTGAAGCACCAATTTTGGCATCTGGTTCCAAAAGCACATGATTGCAGTAGAATTAAAACATCAAGCATTCAAAGTGCACCTTAGAGTGTAGTAGGGAGAAGAAAAAACACCCATTTTGTTCTTTCCTGGTTTGGTGATTACATCCCTGTAACTGTTTGATTTCTGAATTAAAGGATGGGTGGGGGGAAATATATAAAGATGTATCTAAAAAGGTCTAACAGAGGCCAATTCAGATGCAAGATGTTTTCGGACAAGGTTTCAGAGGAGTCCTGCCTGACTAAATCTGTTAGCTTCATAAAGGGAGGAAATGTGACTGGTGGAATAATACAGCTCTTAATAAATATCCTCATTAAAATTCTGTGACCATGTCATAGCACATGTCCTCCCAGAACCCACTGCTGGTACTCATCCTAATGAGCGGAGATAAAAGCACTGAAAGTGAGGGAGAGGAAGGAAGACACAAGGTAGATTGTTTATTTTGATAAAAACTGTGTTGCAGCTTCAGGTTGCCTCGGGTGAGGTGAACAAACAAAAGTAATTTTGAAGTCCCATTACAATTTCTACTACTATTATAGGACCAAGTACACCTCTGCTAAACCACGGTTCCTCTCAAGATCTGCATCTGCCAAGTGTCATCTTATGTGTGGCTAATCAGATGGCCAGGGTAGAACCAGAAGGAGTTGCAGTTTTATGGCAATGGACAAGACACACCAAATTAAATAGTGTCACTACGATACTGGATAATAAGCACTGTGTCACAGCAGTCTAGCATAACAAAAAAGCAGATGGCTTGATCTCTGAAAATAGCCATCCTTTGCAGTATCTCCATTAAAAATCTGCCAGTAGCTTGAGAGATATGAAAGTTCCTTAAAGGGTCTGCTCACATAAGATTATGACCAAACAAAGATATCATCATTTTGTGCAGCCATGCTGATACATTTGTTTTAGTCTGTTCAGATTTTTAAATGTTTCTGCAAATGAACAGAAGTGAATTTTTAATTTATTAGCAGCCAGAAATTGTTACTCAAGACAACTGGTGGAGTACACAGTCTGCAGTTTCCCGATCAATTCAGCATGAAAAAGTACTTCTAAAACCACACAGCATTGTGCAGGTGGGCATCATTTCCAGTTCATTCCTATATGCACAAATAAAGGTGCATGCTGCTTATGTTGACTCATGCTAATGGTTTATTGTGCTGCAAGTAAACACATAACACCTACCAACGGCAGAGGGCTCAGTGAATAACTTGTTTTGGCTTAATTAATATGAATGAAGATATTTTAATGTGCCTGCAAACATTGCCAATCTGGTAAAAGATAAAATACAAATTTACAGCAACATTTCAGATGTCAGTCGGTGCCCAGAATGGGGAAGCTGAAGTGGAGTTCTCAACCTTAGTACAGCCAAACAGAGCGCAACTGATTACATTTCTTCACATCTTTGTCATGGTCCATCTAAACTGAAGACAATGTTTCTGACACTTTGTGTACTGAGTTTTTGTAATTTTCACTTTTCCAGTGCTTGGAGGCGCCACACATTAACAAAAGTCTCTACAGTGAGCTCATTATTTGCGATGGGAGACAGAAATTGCAAAAACAGATAGTCCAAGATCTTTGAATTAGCATTCTCCAACTGTAAACCTGAAACGCACTGGAAGTTGCCCTAGAAGTGCAACTACATTAGTGTGTCTTGAGCCATTCCCCATTTATTTATGTTAGGAAAATGAGAAATAGATGCAGTGATGCGCTAACATACATGGAAATATAGTTTATAATGCAAAAACAGTCTAAAACTTGAAAGCTAATATTTGGTATGGCCACCTTTATTCTTCAACAAAGCCTGAACTCTCTTTCTTTTTGCAGTCTTCAGGAATAGTTCTCCAGGAAGGAGATTTAAGCTCTTCTTTGGATGTTGGCTGCCTTTTGTTTTGTTCAGGAAACAGACACCCTCTCTACTTTTAAGATTAGGCTCATTATTGAGTGTTTCTTCTTGTTTCGTCTTTACTCACCTCTTGTTTATAAACCACTCTGCATTTAATCATTAGTTATTATTAATCTTTGGCTCTCTTCCACAGTTTGTCTTTGGTCCTGTCACCCCCAACAGGTCATGGCAGATGGCTGCCTCTCCCTAAGCCTGGTTCTGCCTGAAGTTTCTTCCTATTAAGGAAGGAGTTTTTCCTTCCAACTGTTGTGAAGTGCTTGCTCGTAGGGGGTCACTTGATTGCCGTGTTTTTTTCTGTATTAATGTAGGGTCTTTACCTTACAATATAAATCATGTTGAGGCGACTGTTGTGATTTGGCGCTATATAAAATAAACTGAACTGAGTTGAATTCAAGATGATCCCACACTGCTTCAGTAATGTTGAGGTCCAGGCTCTGGGGAGGCCAATCCATAACTGACTGTGTTCCATTGTGTGATTTTTCTATCCAGGTATTTTTTTTTACTGCATTGGCAGTGTGTTTGCGATCATTGCAATGTTTAAAAATGAAGCCACTGCGAATCAGACATTTTCCAGATGTTATTGCATGGTGGATCAAAATCTGACAGTACATTTCTGCGTTGATAGTTCCATCAATTTTGGCACAATCCGCAACAATGAAATGTAGCCCTAAACCATATTTTACAGATGTCTGTAGGCACTTACTGTTGTACCTCTCTCCTGAACTCTGTACATATTTACAAATATGTGATCACTCCATAAGCACCAGTTGTCTTAGCCTTAACCTCAGCCTTTCCTCCCTCTTTCCCTTCTTTAAAAATGGTTTCTTGACAGCCACCCTTCCACTGAGACCATATCTGAGAAGTTTTGGCAAACAGTCAGTGGATCAAATGAAGGGTCAGGTGCATCTCTCAGGTGCTGTGTCAGATCTTTGTTTGACCCCCCCCCATTTCTTAGGGACATGACTTTCAGATGAAGTTCACCTGCTGTAGATAGCCTTTTAGATCTGTCACTTCTTCTTTCGTCCACCACTTATCCAGTTACCTCAAATTTTGTATGCCATGTTTTCTGTTAATAGTTCTTTGTGAATAACTTTGTTGGTGTAAACTATTATCTGTGTCTGTCAAACAGTGTTATCTTTGGCATTTTTCATAGATTCAACTAAACAAATGTGAACTATGGTGAGTTTTTACAACAGGCTGCTGGTAACAAAGTCCTTAAAGATACACTTCAAAATTAGTTATTTGCTAAGTTGTGTGTTATGTGCAGCCACAACACTGATTCATCCCTTGAGTTAGGTGTCTTTTCATGCTTTATAGGTTAGTGTTACATACTTTAACAGACATAACAAACAAAAACACTCCTCTGAAAATGGCCAGGTACAAAGACTGGACAGAAAATGAGTGAAAAAGCAGCCAAAAAAAAACTTTGAAAGACCTTCAGAAAGCCTGAAGAACTGTTGCTCAAGACCACTTTAAAAATGACAAGAAAGTCTGGCTGCTTAGAACTAAACTATAAAGAAATGAGGGGAGGCTTAAGACTTTGGCACAGTACCGTACATGTCAACACAGCCCTCTCTGCGCCTGCATGGAATTCTTCCAGGTCCTCCAGCTTCCTCCCATAGTCTAAAGACATGTATGTTGAGTTAATTTGTGATTCTGAATTCGACACGGGTGTGGGGTAGATGAAGTGCTTGAAGTGTAAATAATAAAAGGACACTATGTGTGCTTAAATGTGAGCTGTCAGTAAGGCCACTACAACTCACATTGAGTAAGACTCCATTGAGTAAGTGGTCAGTAAAATTAGACAAATGCTATAAATATAAGTATATTACATTACACTACAAAGACTGTTAGATGGCACAGATTTTTGTAAAGGCATACCATAGTAGACAAAGAAGAGTAAAGGATGCAGGAGAAATGGGTCTGGAGGGGAAAAAAAGTCCTTGCTTCGTATGCATTTGTTTCCTGGCTGACACCTCACATAAAACACAGAATATAACTCAAAATGCAGTAAGTGCAACTGTAGCTGCACTGTTCAGAATGCAAATCTATGATGCAAATGCAGTAAGTTATATTTTGCAATGTGCATAAATGTCATTGCATTGTTTTGTTGTTTCTGTCACTGTCCATTCACAGACACTGAACACAAACACAAAGTTGCCAGTTCAGTATTTACATACTAAGCTACACTCACCAAATCGGTCACTGCTTCAGCTCTGGCATGTCTCAGCTCCCAATTCTAAACCATAAATGCCTGTTAATTTATTTAGAAATCAAACCGTGCACCTTTATGATAACCTAGAATCATATGTCCAGTAGTAGCATTTTGGAGTTTCGCTTTGTGGCAGATTTCAGATCATGGAATCTATATTCCATCCAATCTTGTACTATGATGTGTGTAATCAGTCATTTTAAACTGATATGCTAAACTTTTCTTAAAACTGAATAATAAGCATTGCATTTCTGGAACCTTACCCGAGAACCTGCCTCTAAAAGCTCAAAATACTCTCCATCTCTACACAGTTTGTCTGATTGTTGACTTGAGAATACTGAAATTCTTTTAGATGACTTTGGTGGCTTTTCTGCCAGATTGTAGATGCAGACTGACTGTAATCAGGTCAGTTTTGTGTATCCAAACATCACCAAACCTGCACACACACAGCCGAGCATTAGGTTCTTCGTAGCATTCGGCAGGTATCTGCACAGATTTTGCTCAGTACATCTATCATTGTAGATCTGACACCATGGTTATGCATGAGTGATGCAAAAGCCAGTTTTTAAATCCAATTTCTGCATCTCGAGTGTCCACATTGAGACGCATCTGAAGAAATCGGATTGTAATCATATTTCAAACCACCGGATGTGATTTAGGTCAGATTTAACAACACGATTTCTTTTTTTAAGGAAAGAAATATATGTTTGTAAATTTTATTTTAGCTGTAACTTGTCTTACTTTTGTTTTCAGCAGCAAATTAATCTTTGAGAGACAATATTTGCCATATGAAAAGATAAGAAAAATGAATCTTTCCAGCTAACCTATCAGTAACCACAACAGCATACTTAAATGCGTAAGAAACAAACTGCTACTCATTGGAATGCTCAGCATATTAAACTGCAATTCCCAATAAACACTAGAATCAGAAACGGAAAAAATAAGCTTTGCCTTTAGAAGCATCGTGTTATGTTGTCATGTCAAGTGAGTTCTGCATCTGTCACGGTGACAGACAGCAGAATATCCTTCCAAAATCCCATTGACAAGGTCTTTCTGCAATTTGAGATGTTACTAAGCCACAGAGACTTTCTGACTCCCTTGGTTGTAGCAGTTAGGTGTTTGCCAAGTACACCTCTGCTTTCATTCTGGCAAAACAATATACTTAATGAGATTCCAGAGCCTGCAAGCAGTGTTCTCCATCTCTGCGTAAACCCACCTACAGCAGCCCAAGTGCCCACACTGCCTTGTGGTGGGTTTAGCATTGTTCGAGTGCAAACAGGCATGGAGTTGTAAAAGTTCAACTGGAATTCAGACAGTTACAATTTCACGCTGTATAATTGAGGCGCTGCTGTTGGCATACATGTGGCGTAGGTCATCAACAGCTGTCACTCTGGATTATAGTTGATGTAAGAGAGTGAAACATGGCAGACTGAAAAATTTCTTTTTTCCTGACAGTTTCTTTTCATTTCTCAGCACCTCAAAAGTGCTGCAGTGGTACAAAACCTCTGCAGTGGTGGTCAGTTTCTTGATATAAAGCAAACTACATGCAAGCAAATAAATATGAGATGCATTAAAAAAAAAGATGTGAGATGCTTAGAACACTTAATTCAAAATAACTTTTATTAAAATAATCAGTGACATATGCATGGTCATTTACGCACTTGCGATGGGATGGACAGAAGAGGTCAAGAAATGCTTTGAATACAGAGTGTTTAAGGTCTGCGCACGCACTGTTTACTGCCACTTAATTATCATTAACATCGTTCTGCTAGGCTCTGAATTGCATTAAGCATTCATTCACAAGAATACAGCAGTGACAACACATCTCAATACAAATAGAGCACATACTGTCAACCACAGATGTGTATGCACATCACAAATCTGGTTGCCATATGAGATAAGAAACAGAACATCAGCTACATCACAGAAACACACTGTCACATAAATGTCAGTGCTGTTATTTGTCTGAACTGAACCACAAAGAATACATCTGGTGCCAAACCCAAACCACAAAGGACAAGAACAGAGCAGCCTGTGCTGTGCTCTGGAATTAGATCTTTTTTTTTTTTTTCTTTTTTAAAATATTCTAGCGTATTAGTTACCAAGTGATACATGCAAGGGGGATCATTCTTGTTTTGGGGGGTGTGGGGTATGAAATCTGTTTAGAAATGTTTCACTATTTGTACCATCGAATTATCACTTGTCAGATATGCAACATGTTGGCCACCTGTTTCCACACAAGCACACACAAAAGACACCATCAAACTGCAGGCTTTGGAAGCCATTGAATGCATATTGTTGCCCATCAAGTCTACTGAGCACGTGCACACAGAACAGGTCAAGTGTGTGTGTGTGTGTGTTTATTATATTACAATATAAATCAATACACAACACACACACACAGTAGCTGCCATATTAAATGTTCTCCAACTTGACAAAACTCCTACAACCATAGGAGGGTGTCTAAGCTACAGAATAATATAACTCTTTTCCTAAAATTGTTTGTATAAATCACGACCACTATTTGTCTTTGACATAAAATCTTTTGAGTGCCTCTTTAACTTTCACTCAGAGTTCACTTAATGAGTCATATGGCCCTTAACAGTAGGGTGCTCGTACAAGCCAACATTTGAGGAGCCAGGAAATCCACAAGTCCTGAGAGTTTCTATTGACTTTGTTTTATCTTTTACAAGTATACGCACAGTCTTCATGCATCTTCCTTATTGCTGATGTATTGCCCTTTCAAATCACACCCAATCTCTGTCTGCAAACAGCCCTGTCATCATAGCATTACAGACTGCTGAGTATTCCATGACATTACCTATCTGAAAGAATTTGCACATGACACCTGAGCTGCAAACGAGGTCTCTCAAAGATGTGAGGTCAAAGAGAATGCCACACTCGTCCCTCTGCCCTCCTGTTGGCAACGTTTTGATCTGTGCACTGGGGGGGTGGGTGCGGCTGAAGTTGTGCCTATGAATGCTAATAAATGATGTCTTCAAAGACCCAGCACTCCCTAAAGTCACCTTACACTTTTGTATAATACAGTGTAAGGTGTAAAGTACTGGATTTATGCAATGCCAAAACATTTTTTTGCATGACAGAAAAGCATTTTCCATGTACAGCATGTAATCCTGAAGAAAACATCTTTCAATTGAGAACATCTGGATCAACTAAATGATGCAAACCCGAGAGTATGGTAGAGTTGAATGAGTCCAAACCAAAAACAAAACACAGTTACCAAATAAACATTTCATTATGCTTTGTTTCTCTCAGCTTTTTACCCCAGCACATTGTCTCACCCACTTAAATTGCTACTTTATCAGTGGCAGCAGTCCAACTGTGCCATACATTAATAATAACATGCATCACTCGCCTCACTTCTTTCACGTGTACATGCTTTCACCGTTACATTGCATTAAATCAGCTCTTCTAACCTCCTCTTCATTGAACCTACTGTGGTTTTACAACACTGTAGGCTCAGTGCAGGGGAGGTTAACTTGACCTGCTGTTGGCTCTATCTTTAGCTTTGCAGCACACAGTTTGAGGATTGCCACAGAGAGCCTTTTGCTTCATAATTCATGTGTTCGAGCAAACTCAGCTTGAAAGGAATTAATGTTACCTTGGCTCAAACCAGCAGCCATGTAATCATTATACTGTATAGATGTTTAACTGCTGAAACCAGTCTCACTGCTTGACCTCTCAGGAGAATGCCAAGTGGGGGGGTATATGGAGAGCTGTGTTGTGAAGCAGCTTGTGTGGGGGATGGAGAGTGGTCACAACAAATTAGAAAAGAAAATGTATCAAATGAACTCGAAGCCCATACAGAAAGCACATCTTCTGCAAAGGCAATAGCCTATTTTGTAGTTTTTCAGAGCAGCATCAAAATGTATACTTTTTACTCGTGACCCACCACCTGAACCAATTTCAGGAAATGCAGCTTTGTGCTTTTTTTTGTTTTTTTTGCAAAATTCCTTGCAGGTTCAAAATCACCTTCACTTCTCCTTAACTCCAACCTCTAGTGCAAATATGACTTTGTTCCAATAAAACAAGGTAGCCACCATATACTGCACATAATCAATATATGCAGCTAATACAATATGCCTTCTGAAATAAGTCTATAACAATGATGCTGATGTAGCTGCTCACTTGATCTTGAAATTTAAACTATTGAATACAACAACATGATCATTTTTTTTAAATTATGGTCCAATTGGAAGCAAATCCAATTATTCAGAGCCATAGATGCATTCAGTTTTTACCTGATGATGTCTGGTTTAAAAAAGAAAAAACTCAAGAAAGACTCAGGTTACGCATGTCCACTTCTTTTATACAGTCTGTGCACACAGTGTGAAATGCTGGGAAGCAGAGTGTAATACACTGTTTAACATCCCAACAGGCTGATGCAGAGATGACATTGTAGTCTCATTTGCATGCGAGACCTATGATGAAGCTGCATATAGTAATTGACTGCGTAAACTAGGCCCTCCAGTGCTGTACACAAGATGTATGCAAATGGTTAAAAACACATTTTCAATTCCAAAATTCTTTGTTGTGAAATGTGTTTAGGAAGAATATTGAGCTGAGTCTTGTATAAAGACCCTTCATCTCCAGCTTATGTTTGTCTGCTGTCAGGTCACAACACACTTGCTTTGCTCACATGGGATGTACAGTAAATGGTAAGTTGGATTAGACCCAAAAAGGATTCCAAAATCAAGCTCAATAAGACATATATTTATCTCTCATCACACCACTCTGTATTATCTCCCCTGTTTACACTAACTGATATGTATTTGCATATAAAAAAGATCAACTGATTAATTTTAAAGTGCTTCTCTACACTACGTGCTCAGTTAAAGAACACTGGTCTGAGCAGATGGACACTTTATGAATGTAGGCGCTGCAGCAGTGAAACTGCTCTCCCTTGCCAGAGGGTCATTCCTTGATGACAAAGGCTGGCATTTTAAAAGGTCAGCCCATACAGTATGAATACATGGTATCCCTCTTTCTCATAACCTCTGCTCATGGCATGCAGTCTCTTTTGTTCCCTTTTCTTCCTGGCAAACAACCGCTCGTTCAAAACTGCACTATTGTGTTGTTTTGACTCTTGCATTTCACAGTTTACAGAACATCCCTGAGGTATTGATAAATATTCACTGAATTATGTGTCTGATGCTCGCACCCTTAAAGCGTCACTTGACAACCGCTTTAAAAACAGTGCTTGTTTAAAATAAACCAGGCTGTTTGAAAGCCTTTCACACAGACAACCAATGCATACATTTGTCATCGAGACAGATTTTTAATTAACGTCAAGGCATTTTTATTAACAGCAAAAGCTTATTAACTCAAAGGCCATTTATTGTCTATTAATAAAAAGAGGGAATAATTAAGGTTAAGTCCTGTCACATTTATGGATTAAATATGAGTTGAGTAATGGGTTAGTTAAGTGTAAGTAGTTTTGTAGTCATGGCACTAACTTGTAGTTTCCTAAGCCTCGGGGTACTTCAGTACGACAGCGACATGCCACATTTATCTTCTTGTCAGGGTTAATCACAGAACTGAAAAAACTGAAAAATCTCTCATATAAAGCAGCACTTCATGGGCCCAAAACTCTCTCTCTCTCATATCTTTTATATTTGTGTGTAGTTGTGTGTGTGTTAGCATGACTGAAAATGTCTTAAGCATAAACTAAATCATCGCTCTGATTACTTCACTGCACCCTGCAGGTACAGGTATGGGTGTATAAGCTTGTGTGTTGTACTTACTTTGTTTAGTATAAGAAAGTTTCTATATGCATCACCTCAAATTGAACGCATGGATGAGTTCGGAGAAATCCATCCATTAGCTGATTAGAAATACTTCAAATTATATCAAACACATTAATATTCAAAGCTAAATACATTTTAGCCATTTACAAATATACCCAGAGGTATTAAGAATAATAATTCTTAAAGTCATTTCAAAGGCATATATGTGTGCAAAGTCAAAATTTCCTGTACTATCTTTTTTCTTATCAATGTCTCCTTGTGACACCTCATTAATGGGAGTTATGAGCAGTTTAATCCAGGAGTCACTTCCTAAGTTCCTTCTTAAGACACATTTGAACGGGATTACCATTGCAGCAAGAGGTGGGCAAGAAAATATTCACTGCACTCTTCTTTTATATATTGTTTTGTTTCAGATGGAATTTTACAGAAATCAGGATGAGAAGGTTACAGAATATGTTCTGTAATACTGGCAGAAATAATTTTGTGTGAGATGAAGCCAACTCGGAAAAAAAAAAATTCTCAGGGTCTTATATGAAATGCATACTGATGAAATGCTGTGTGAAGCGATATCGCATTTTTAAGTTTTACAGTAATCTAGTGTAAATTATCTGTGCATAAAGATTTACATTGCAAACAGAAACTGCACATAGCCATTTTTTTTAGATTAGCAAAAACATTCGACATGAAAACGGAGAGGAAGAAAGACTACTGCTGCTATTGGATGAGATTTAAATTAGTGTAGAAGCTTGGGAATATTAAAATAACTCAACCCTCTGCTAGAGAAATAAATCCAGTCTGACCAAGCATTTGACTCTTAGTATGATATATTTAGAGCCTTAATGATTAAATCAATCACAAAAAGGTGGACATGGAGCCCTATAAATAAACATAACTTTGTGTAGCAGAAATTCCTTTTAATCCTCCAGTAATCATCTCACAGCCCCTTGGATTTATCCCATGACCCTGTGGGAAACACTGTTCTATACATGGTTTAATCCTATTTATATTATAAAACTGCCAAATCAATAATGAATTAAAGAGGCGAGAGAGAGGCTCTGTGTAAACAGATTTAAAAAAAAAACAAACTCATGAGTTACTTATGGATTGGGTCCAAACTGTTTTCAAGCCATTAGCAGTTGGTCAAGCTTTGAGTGAGCTGGTTTACAGGATGAACTGAAAATTGCATCATGTTAAATGAAGTTCACTACATAAAAATCACAGATGTTAATACTAAACTAGCCTGTAAATGACTGCATATACAAAGGTTGTGCTCTGTCTGTGTCACATCTGATTAACTCATTGAAAACACCCAGAAAATATTCCATTAAAAATTCACAATGCTGTCAGTCAATGAAATATGACTGCATTGCCTTCCCTCTCTTTGATCAAACAGTGATGTTTGTTGATAACAAGCTGCATTCTGTTTGCCAAGTGCTGTAAATCCAGCTGCTGATGCAAAAAACAAGATGCTGAAGCGCAAAAATACCAGAAAACACCCCAGAGAGACATGAATGAATAAATAGGGCTGGCTCTATATTTAGCTTCAGCATCAGCGTGGAGTCAGCTCTTCTGATGAAGCAAATGAAAAGTTGCTCCACATTTGCATGATGTGGGACTTTTGTTGTCTGGCGGTACAATATATGTCACCAGCTAATTAGATGGAGAAAAACACATCCCTCTATCAATAGTCCCTTTGATCAATAAAACATTAGAGGTTTTTGTCAGTAGTCAGTCACACTTTTTTTTTCCTCCTTTTTTTTGTTAACTGAAACTAGAAATAAAATAGTTTTACTGCATTTTCTCTCAGGCTAGTTTGCTATTAACATCTGTGATTTTTATGTAGTGAACTTTGTTTAACATTATGCAATTTTCAGTTCACCATGTTCTGATCCACGTTAGTTTTAATTATCTTTAAAGAAGTATCTTGCTTGAATGGCATTAATTGAAGTTAATCATCGGATATCTTCATGGCCCAGTGGCCTCTGAATGATGGCTTCACCTACAGTGTTTCCCTCTGTTGATTTTAAATGATACAATATGACAAGACTGTCAGTATCACGCCCACACTTGCACTCCACATACTGAAGCTCGATAAAAATTCACTGATGTAGCCAGCAGAAA
>JASGAU010408073.1:9747-22907 GCA_030220045.1 Australoheros facetus
AAGACATGGGTCCAAAAGGAATTTAATAATGATTTACAAACAGACTCTCCCATAAAAAAATGTCTCAAGGAAATAAAATATGAAACAGTGCGGGTCATTGAGAAAGACAGTGAAAACAGAGAAAAGCTGGCAAGCAGAAACATTCTGATGGCAGTGACGTGACCACACTGCATCTGAAAAAAAGAAAAAATATTGGTCCAGTAGTGGTAAAACCCAGAATTTTAGGTTGAAGCAGGGTCAGGGGAGGGTTGAGGGATTTTGTTCTGTGGAGGGGGTTTGGGGAGTTCACTTTCTTTGTTAGGCTGTTTCAGCTGGTCAGGGCCACGGGGGAAAAAGACATGCCCACCAAAAAACTGGACAGAGCCAAATGGTGTGGAGAATGGGGAACTATTTTATATGGAAATCCTGAAGGTGCACTTGCATTAAAAATGCAAGTTGGGCAAGGAAAAAAAAAAATGTGTTGGTCAGATAATGAAACCGGTTTCCAGATGTGCATATCCACTGCAAACTGTGACTTGTAAATTAATATTAAAATATATTCAGTTCACGGGTCCTGCTTGGAATTATGTGAGGCAATCTTGCCAGTGTTGAGAAAGTGCCTGATTTCTGTGGCAGGTAATTGAGAGCAGTGATGTGAATAGTGTCGGATATGGTGAAGACCTGACTCTCCCCTCAGCGTCAATGTCTCTCCGAGGCCCGGGAAAGAACCATTGTTCCATCAAGGGACACAAAAAAGGGATTAATTTGAATTTGGTTTACAATGCCATGCCTTTCAAGTTAATCCATCTGGCCTGTGCCCCGGAGTTGCCAGCTACTCCCTCTTTTCCCCCATTCACTCTGCCAGTGCTCTTTGTCTACATGAAGGCTAAATGTCAACTCCACCACTGCTTGCAGAGTAAGAGCACTGAGAGATGCTGAGACAGAAACAGAAAATGAAGACAGAAAGAAAACAGCTCGCTCCACAGATCCATGTTTGTACTTCTTAAAGTTAAAAGTATTGACAGGGAGATGCATTAAATGATAAACTTTTAAAATCTCTTTAAATGCAAAGGAATTTTGCACTGCTGTACTTAACAGATGGAGATTTGGCATTCCGGTTCAGTAAACAACAGCCTGTGCAGGAAATAAATAAATAAGAAAAATAGTCGCGTCCTTCTTTCGTTCCTGTGTAGTTACTAAGTGGCCCACATTATCTGGCACCCCTGCTGAGAGCGCTAAGATGAACCTTCCCATACATCCATCATGCCCGCTTCCTCTCTTTCCCAATAAAACCAGGTTCTCCCAAATTACTCTAATGGACTTGGACATTTTAGTCACTCTTTGTTCCTCCATTTCACTTCTTAATATTTTTTGCCATTTAAACTTTCGCATTTTCCAAATGCTGTGACATTAAACATTTAAAACATAAATCTGGTACATAAATCTTTCTCTCAAAATGGAACAAAACTAATTGGGGAAAAAAGTACAATACTTGATGTTGTCAATTCTACACTTAATACTTGACATGCTGTGATTCTTTCAGCAATTTTTAAAAATATACATATATTCCTGGTACTCAAGAAGCTGCAAACTAACTCCAAATCAGTTCTGCTGCATACTGGTTCAGAGACCAATGTGAGAGGGTGACTGTGAGGCTGCAATGGGCGAAGCATCTAAAGGGAAAACGTAGAGCGCTTTAGGGTACAGAGTGAAGGATGGTTTAAAAACACTTCGCCAGCATCACCGGCTGAGATAATAGCAGTGCTTCTCCTCCACTTTCTCCCTTATGCTATGCTTGCTGCCAGAGGGATGGTCACATTACTGACCTGTGTTTTTGTTTTTTACTGCACGGCTCCCATCAGACTCCTAACTCACACCTCAGCAGATCAACACAGGATGAAACTAAACAGTTGCAGCAGACATCTGCAGGGTGAACGTGTGAAGTGGAGAAATACAGATGGGGTTTTTGAAGTCTCTCGGCTGTTTCCTCGTTAACAAGCCTTTCAATTAAGGAGGCGCAGCAGTTTACGGCAACAAATATCACTAAATGCATAGAGATGATTCATTTGGAGCTGAACTTATAGAAACAGATTTTGCTCCTGAGAGCAAAACCCCGATAATATTTACAAAGAACAACTAAGACAAAACACCGGTTTTAATTAGAGATGTTTTCTCAAAGCTACTGTCTCAGCTGATGTCCTCACTTATTTAAATACTCTTAAAACAGGCAGCTCGCTGAGCAGATTATGCATAGAGAAAGGTATTTAATTCTCTACAGATGGTAAAACATGGGATCAATTTTCTACTTCTTCTTCCCTCAAAATCAGCCCCAATAACACTACTTCATACTTTCCTTTTGTCCTTATAGCAAACCATTTCAAGAGACTAACACAGGAGGCTGGCCAAGCCACTGCGCACAGTATGATTTAACAAACCCACCTGTGATATTTTATTTATAATCACGCACGGAGCTTTTCAAAGGCTAGGCGCTAATGATGCCAAATGATCTCTGCAGCAATCAGATTCGTCCAACTTTAAAGCTGTTGTGAAATGGAAAAGAAAAGAGATCCAAACAAGCCAGCATCAAAATACATTTAAAACCCACTGCGGTTGTTCTTAGACTTTAGGTAATGGCTGACAAACATAATAACAAAGGTATGATGGTGATTAAATTAATATACAACAGTAGAAGGCCAACTGTGATGCCTAAGGGGGGCACTGTACTCCAATTACACATTTGGGCTTTTTAGGTCAATGCTCAGTAGTATGGCAAGGATTTAACTAATATTCAATTACACAGCGGCTTAGTTTTTCATATAAGCCAGCAGATTTAGCTGTCAGTCAGAATTTGACAGCATGCAGAATGTAAAACTGGAAATAAATGGACACAGTGTTGTGACCGTGTCAGATGTGTTTAGACTACAAAGATCCTGCATCCCGCTTGCATTTGCTGGTACACAAGCAGGCCGTCGACTCCGTTTACAGGAGGTCTTTTTCCACAAACATAAAAATATCCGTTTTACCGCCAAAGTGTCAAAGAGACAGAATCAAGTTGTGCATATTCAGTAAACAGTACTGTGATTTCTACAATGCAGCCATTCTTTGGTAATGAATTTGAAACTTTATACTTGAAGTGCAAAACACCGCAAGACTGATGACTGGAGACACAGTTAAAGAGGTGTATTGAGGTAGACAGCTCATACCACCCCCTTTCTCATACACCATTAGTCCTGGCAGTGCGCTGCACATTCCACCCTCCCCGAGTGTGTCCGGGAAGTGGGGCCCCACAACTGTAGGCCC
This sequence comes from Australoheros facetus, assembly GCA_030220045.1. Taxonomy (NCBI): domain Eukaryota; kingdom Metazoa; phylum Chordata; class Actinopteri; order Cichliformes; family Cichlidae; genus Australoheros; species Australoheros facetus. The sequence continues at coordinate 13,027 of JASGAU010408073.1, forward strand.
ATCTAAAGAGTGCTAATCCACTGCTGGGCCATGCAAAACAGGGGACGACCAAACATAAATAAATAAGAATGAGTTGAATCTCCGTCGACTTTTCCCATTTCAATCAAGTGCGGGGATGGAAGCCAGACGGCACGGTCACATTCAGGGGTCAGTTCAGGCCCAATTAGAAAGCCCTCCACTGAAAATGGGAGTGATTATTTTTAAACCCTTAGAGCGTCTCTCCCTGTTGGCAGACAAGTGGGGAACTGGGGCTCAGGAAGGAAGGGAAAAAAACAAAACAAAAAACCTTTGCCCTCAAAGCCGACTTTCTCCCCACACTGGCTGTCAAAATGCATAAGGTTTATAAACAGAGACCGACGGGATTAAAGGTGTAAGGAGGGAGGTCAAAGAGAGAGAAAGGACCTCCAACACAAACCAGTCGCAGGCAAGCTGGGGATGATCTCCAAGACCATGTCTGGCATCTGGAACCCACTCTATTAATTCTTATCACTCGTTAAGAATTTAGGAAAAATGATAGGCACCACACTGAGGGAAAAGGAGTGAGAAGGTCTGGAATATGGTTGTGTTAGTGCTTCATACAGCGATGGAGGATTATCATGTAAATGGTAGTTACAGGACAGTAAAAACCCTGCTTTTATAAATGATAGCAGCTGGGCCTCAGAGAGGGAGGGACGCATCCTGAGCATAAGTGCTCTTCAAGGATACTATCCCTGCATTTTGTCTGCTACATCAAAGAGATGCAGCTGAAGAGCTTCCATTTCCACAGTTCAGCACCGTGAGCTTTGTCTATGACGTGTCCATATTGCTTCCTCCCTGACAGCAGCCATGTGCTTGTATGACAGCTGCACGTTTGTGGAAATAAATGATCCGCTCCATTTTATATTTCCTTTCAATTCAGCCGTTCACAGTTAGCTCCTATAAATAAAAGCCACGTAAGGAATTATTCTATTTGTGACCCGGGGATCACTTGGGAGTATTTCATTAAAACGCTGCTTGATAGCGCAGTTCATTTGATTAACTTAATGACATCCAGCTAGTTTTATGCTTTGCAGCTAAACACTTATTACCACACTAACTCCATCACCCTCCCCTCATCATCCAAAGTGTAATTCGAATATGCAGCAGCGTGCATACCACAACAAATTTTCAATATTTTGTTGCCAATTCCTGCCATTTTCACAACTGCGTGTTGACACTTATTTGGATTAGAATCAAAGGAATGATAACAACAAAGGCACAGCTGGGTGGCAGCATGCATGATGGGTGACGTTACATCAGAGTTATTTTATTCTCTTTCTACTTTAACCACTGAAGAGTTAACGTGTTCTTCACCCACAGATCACATTGCGCAACTGTCCACACCAGGCTGCTTGTCTTCTGCTCGTCTCGTCCAGAGATGTTTAATTCTGTCAGCCAATTACAGGCCAGTGCTGTCAGCAGATTGGTGCTGAAGCTTCCTGATGGATGCAGGCATGTCAGGGATAAAGATGGGTTTCATCTGGAGTCTCCGCACACGTCCACACCCTTAGACACACATCCCTGCTGAAAAATGTTCCCCTGGGTCTCATACATCTCACTTTGTTCCACAAACTCACTCGGGCTCATTTGCAGAAAAGAAAAAAAAAAAAACTTTAGTGAGTGTGTGTTGAACATAGTTCTACAGGAGTACAGCCCAACAGTCTTTTAACTTGACATCAAAGTTGACCGTTGAATTTAGCACTTAGCAACTCTGAGAACTGACTACAGATCAAAAGGAGAAATGGTATGAACAAGAACACACTGCATGGAAAAAACAGGCAACAGTGCACTATACTGTGCACACTGAAGCTGGTTCCCACCATGGCTTGGATAAAATATTCCACAATATTCATAACTAGGATGAAGTGTTGTATAACCTGAAAAACTGTCTTTTATCCTGCTTTCTAGGTGCTGCAGCTCAGGAAAGCTCTGCAGGGATAAACAGTCTCATTCTGCTACATCCAGGCCTGCTAAGAAGAAATATGGATGCAAACTACCACAAAGTTGGAAAAACAGTTCCCGGTTCTCCAGGAAATGTATCAAATCCCTTGACTGTCTCTGCCTCCTTATATTCTTAAAAATTCCACTGCTGATGAGAAACCCTTTGAGATTAAATATTTTCCTATTCCGCCACTAAATTCCTCAGAAAGGAGAGATAGCCTAGGTAACACAAGTGTGCATTTAATGTGTAGCCTACCATTTCCATTCAGCAAATCTTTTGTCTACAAGCCAGCTGATGCCCACTCTCCATCTGTAGCAGAGAGGATTAACAGACGGGCTAAGGGAGCGTCTTATCTCACCTTGCAGAGATAAATCAGACAGGGAAACAGCTCTGCTCATGCACTGCTCTGGAGAGCACAGGCATTTGAACAGAAATGCCACACACAGCCTTGACAGCAGACTGTTTGTTTAAAACCTGCTTTAAGGGTTTATGTTCTGCCTGCCCTCAGGAGCGAGCGGCCAACGGCCATCAGCTCCAAGGTTGTTTGGAATGGGCAGAACAGTCACCTTGATCTCTCCTCTTCTGACAGTTTCCACACAACACGACAAAGAAAGCTGCCTGCTGAGAACTTGGCCTAGTTTTTCTATACCTGACCTGCTTCAGATAATTCTGTCTCGGGAATATCCCGACACCCATTTGCATAAACAACATCAGAATCTTACAGTTCTAACCAAGCAGGAAAACACCAAACTGACATGTGAAACTCAGTGATAAAAGTCAGACATAAACATGAGAAAACACTGGGTTTACATCCTCCTCAAGGTTACAGTAACATGCACCAGGCGGCAATAATTTCTACAGCAGTGTGACTGTCACTCACGCTGGAACAAAACCTTGTTGTAAAACGTATGATTTTGCATCAAAGAAAGACTGAATGCCGACATTTCCGTTGCACCTTGCTTGCCACAGTGAAAGCTACGGGACTCCTACAACTTTATGGCCAAGAAGGAAAACAGTTGATGTTCAGAATGAATATATTTATAGTTATGAGGACAGCTATAACAACATCTGCATGTCTAGAGGACAAAGATGTCTTTATGGGGATTTGCCTCGAGGGGAAATAGCTGGACCCTTGTGCGGGATGAAAGGAAACTATATTTTTGATACTGTTCAACCTTGAAAAGCGGTGCAGCAGAAGCTCTTCTTGCAGCAAAGTGAATGTAAGGAATTGACCGTGTCTGAATGCGAGCATTGTGCGATCTAATCACTGCAGCAATTTGTTCATGTAGCATTTTCCGCAGTGACTGCTGAGACAAATCTGTGCTGCTCGTTTGTCTCAAGATCAGAAGACACTAAATGGCGAATCTCAAAGCTAACTGTTCTGTCAGAAGCATGCTAGCTAAACAAAAAGATCATTTTCATTCACAATATCCATTAAGCAGTGGGCGTGTGCTTGAAAGCTCCCAAGCAAATTAAAATTATTGATCTGCAAAATGATCTCAACAACTGTTAATTAGCATTTTAGTCAAAATGAAGGGATGCACAAGAAGGTAGCAGGAACCTTGAAGGAGTCAGTGTGTATAAATGATGAAATATGTCTCCAATGGGCTGAACGTAAGTGTAATTATGGTCCTAAAAGGATTTTAAATGCCATTATGCATCTACTTTAACAGCTGATTACATTGGGAACACTGTAACATAAGTGTTTAGATTATAATCAACACTGATGGGGAATAATAAATGGAGCGTGGATGCAGAAAGTGCTGGGTAAGGTAGTTCTTTCATCTAAAAATACCGTCATTAATTTCTGCATATGAAAACGTCCTCTGCCACAAAGAAGGCACCCTTGTCAAGGTGACCTCTGGGGTGTGAAACATCAATGAATCAGGTGCAAGCCAACTGCTCTACTGAAGGTGGGAACTTGAAAGGAACTTCAAAGAAACCATTAACAGGAACGCAGAAAAAAAGAGAACGCTTATAACAGTTGACATCAATCAATAGCGGTCTAGGAAATGGATTCCTATCCGGGTGACCAAAAGCAGCACTGGAGGGGGAGTCTTTATTCGGAGCCTCCACCAGAGTGCGATGGCCACGCAGAGCATGAATTACATTTAAAGAGCAACTTGCATTGTGAACAAACTTTGCAGCACTCAGGGATGAAAGTCAGCTGTCAGGCCACAGTGGCAACTGAGTGCTTCACCGCTGAGGACAGTGCCTGTTTGCCAACAGCAAATAAGCGCCTCTGGACCATTTAGTGCCATCTCTTTTTCTTTTCTGCAAACAAAAGCAGTCTGCCACTGAGATGACACGAGCTCTTCTCAGTGGCCGCTACGCTGCCAGATCAAACACAGTGCTGTATGTGGAACGAGCCCAAAGCCAACACAGTAAAAGAACTCCGAACTAACCACAGTACACGCACACTACATACTGCCAGGCCAGCACAGAGGAATTTTAAGTCCCTTCTGTTTTGGCTCATTTGTCATCCCGGCATTTGCTTTGCATGGAAAAGTCTTCACTGGTCATGAAATCAAGTTCATGAGGCACTATGGCTCAGTGCACTGCAGGGTGGTACCATATTGATGCAGAATACTCTTGGCTATGTGACCTTAAATGTGCAAATCCAAATTTTAAAAAGAAGTTAGGACGCTGTATAAAATGTAAATAAAAATAAAATGCAAGGTTTTGCAATTCATTTATGAGAATTGGAGTTGTAGTGCATATTAAAATCTGCACCTCTTTCACACACACACACAATATACAGATTACTGTCACACATTTACTTCCTAACGCACAGGACCAAAAATATTCTAACAAAATAATACTGGCATAAAATGGCCCAAAGCCGCTGAGTTTCCAGAGAGCAGAAAAATAAACAAGAAACTGATATGAAGAAAAAAAACAGACTCGAGAGCGACTTCAGCAAGATATCTCAGCTGCCAAGTGTTCAAACAACCCCCAAATGCAGACACATGTAGCTATAAACACACAAGAACTTATAAACAAATGTCACACAAACATGCATACACACACTTTCAGAGACACGCACACATTGTATGGCAGCGTGCTTATGGCCAGAGAGTTGCCAGCTGTCTGAGATCTTTGAGAGAACAGAGCACCACCTGTCCCCTTATCTTCCCCTCACAAGCCAAGAGAGACACTCTGTCCAACTGGAGCCACCTTCTTCTACTCTCTCATCCCACGCTTAATGGCAGCCTGTCCGCAATTTTCTCTTCATCAGTTTATCCCTGTCTTTGTTGTTCCTTCCTATCGCTTCTTCTGCATGTTTGATCTCAAAGCACCAGATACTGTGCAATTATTTTAAATCACATCAAGGCTTTTTAGGGTGGGGTGGGGGGTGCAAGAGAGTAATTTAAATGTTGTACCTGGTGGAGATGGAACCTGATGAGGTTTGGATTTGCGCTTAGGTGGACAATATTGCTAGATGTTTCTCCTATTGTTGTCAGATAGGAATTTGGTCATCAGGTCAGAGTGTGTGTGTGCGCGTGCATGCGATGGGGAGTGAGGTCAACTTTTCTCTGCCTCTGTGTTTACATTATCTCACTCCTTCACCTCTCTCCTCGCTGTGCCATTGTTTTGCTTTTGGTTAGCTGAGTCTTTGTGTGCAGACAGATTGATAGAAGCCAGACTAAAGCATGGGCAAAGTCCAACCACAGCTAAACCAATTTTTGCTGCCTTCTGTGTAAATACCAGCCAATATGATGCCCTAAAAGAACACAGTAAGTGTGATGAGCAACAGATTTTAGTCCTAAAATCAGCCTTTATTGGAAAGACGGGGGTTGAAAAAAAAAGTTATGCAACTCTGCTAGAGTCTGCATATTGATGTAGTAGCAGCTTTGCTTGAAGCTGTTAAACAAGGGGGAATTCTCTCAGTCTGTTTGAGCAGCTAGACAGCAGCGAGCCAAATAAAAGCAAAACGTGCAGTCTCCAGGTAACCGGCCATAGTGAGAATGTGCACATGATGGCAGCGCTAATGGGCCAGACTTCCGCTGAGGTCCACACACACACACACACCTTCCTGCTCCTACTGTACACACATATACATACTGCACAGGAGCACTTAAGTCTGGGAAAGACTAGGGGAAGAAATGAGTGATGGTTCAACCAGCTGTCTGGGAGTTATGGTCTGAATCATGGAGGGAGTCCAGGCTGATGCTGTTCAGACAACCTGAGCAGCAGTATAGCAGATGGAAGTCACCACTGGGTAGCATAGCTAAAATTAACCCAACAGCTTAGCATGAATTAAGCTAAGGCCCCTGGGCAGAGAGCCTGCGTCCCCCCCAGGACTGAGGTGGGTGCTGGGCAGACAGTACCAGGCCGACAGGGACCAGACTGCAGCTGAGGAAAATCAGCAGGGTCCCGTCTGCCTCAGAGCAGTTATTCGGACTCCTCTGAGGTTGAAAGTGAATTTACATGGCAGTGGTGAACCCTGGTTAATGTGATTAAATCCTGGCAACATACTGAGTGATGATTAACTTATTCTCTCCCCACTCTCTGCCCTTCCATGTTGCTTCTTGCATCTCTGTCAGGCAATCAATAAGCTATTATAGCTCCAAACAGTGGGGTAAATTAACTTAAGGCTCCACCTGCAGAGTCGGCACTCTCCACTAATCCCATTGGCAGGGAAAAACGCTACTGGATGCACAGGCCAGGTCTCAATATCATCCGCTTCCACACCGTGATTACTGACATGACTCACACAGACAGCAAAGCACCCTCTAAAGCCTGAACATGAAATAAGTTACACTATAAAAGGACTGGAGTGAAGGTAAGGTGTGGTACAGTGCCTCTTAAGAGTGCATCTCAAGCAAAAGAAAGGAATACTGGTCAAACAAGTGTTGAAAACTATCATCAGTAAGTGTCCAATCCTGAAGTATTTTTAGGGGGTAAGGAAAAAACTAGCTAAATCCCAGTTGGTTACTGAGGGGCTCTCTGTCCCATCCGTCAGACGTGAGCCAATCTGCTAAACAGAGCTAAGGCACCACTGACAGATTTGAATCTGATACGAGCGTAAGGTGGAGAGAGAGAGAAAGAAACAGGAGGGGGGTGTGGGGGGTGTGGGAGGGAGAACAGAAATGTCACCCTTAAGCCTAACAACATCACTGTGGCCATACAATACCAGGCCTCAATGAGTCACATGTCAGCTATTTCAAACTTACCCACAGCGACACTGACTACTGTTTGAATTTTGAATGGATCCTCTCTACTTTCCTCCTTTTACACATGACGTCCCCCTGTCTGTCTTTTATCCGGCTCTTTGCCAGTATATGGTTACATGGAGCTCCTTTTGTGTTCCTGCCACACCCTGTTTAGAAAGGTCAAAGAGGCACAAAGAAGAGGTGAGGGTGTTTCTGTTCTGTTCACTGCTCAGGCAAGCCACCCTCTTCCTTTACTGGCCAAATTAGACTGTTAGATCTTGATGTTTACATTCCCGCCATCATTACGATCACTGCACATGTAATTAACCCCCGAGCTGCACGAACAACCCTCGCTGTGGAGCCAGCGAGCCAGATGCTTAAACGTGACAGAACCTTTCAGATATGACCCGCACGGCATTAGTTTGTTGTTGTTTCAGTTCATCCATTTCTTTTCATTTGCTTCATCATTAGTACACAATCACTGTGGTAATGGAGTTAATCCTTTTGTAACATGACCTAGCATGCCGAATATCTGGGGCTTAGAAATGAACTGTTAGCATTACAGAAAGGTCAGAATGAACAGAAAGCTTGCATAAGAACTACACTATATTAATGAGCATCAAATTTCATTCATACTGGTCCTATTTTTGGACACACTCTTGTCTGTGTGACATAACAAGGAGAAACTCATTTCTCACAGTTGGTGCTTTAATGATCAGGTTAGCTACCACAGCAACCAAGGGCAATTAAATCACAACTGAATGCCATCATATATCTTCTGTTTGTTTGTCATTGAGTGATTGCAGCACTCTGGCTTTCCGCAGTCAGCAGCAAGAAGACTGCATTTCATTGGCAGTCAGATAGCACAAGGCAGATCATTATCAGTGTTTGGGTCGACTGCTTACTTCTTCAGCTCTTCCTGCCTGTCACGCTCCAGGCTCAGCAACATGCTACATCTCTGATAAAATTTCAGATGTCTTTTCCCCCCCTACTTTCCCCTCCCTTCTCCTTCGCCGAGGTCATGGAAATATACTTCCGTACTTCAGTCTCTCTCTCCTTATCGAGTCGCAGGAGACAGAGCGAAAGAAAGCAAAACACTGAGGAGAAAGTGAATGCGAGAAACACGGTGGACAGAAAAAGAGGAGATAGCACTTAGAGAGGAAATACATATCACATAAAGCCTGATATCGCACAAGTGTGGCACAAACGCTGTTTTCTATGCTATCAGTCCACTGAACCCGAGCAGCATCAGCCTATCTGTGGTTATACAACAACAACCCAACAGAAGCTACAAATCTACAAATCACACAACCCATTCACAAATTTGTTACGCTGCATAATGTTTACTTGATTCAAGTTTAATTCTCATCAGTCATGTCGCATGTGCAAAATTAGTGCGTCTTCAAGAGTAAATCACAATATGAGACATATTAGTGTTTTAAGACATAAGACAAAAAAACCTTTACGACACCTTTTCGGTGAAGTTTCAGCAGTTGTGTTTTTTTACCCTTAATGTAAACCAAGCAATAAAAGCTGCATTCTCCCATTCACCAAAGAGGCAGAGCATGACTGAGGCTATCGATAGATGGCAAATTGGTGGTTTGTCTCATGGGACTGAGTGGAAAACATGAGGCCATCACAAAATCCCTGGATTCTGACCTTATAGATGGAGGCCTATTTTTTTTTATATGCATGTTATCCTTTTATCTGTATGCAAACACAGTTTTAGGTCAGTGAAAACTGACCTGTTGCAAAACTCCTTTGAGGCTGAAGAGATTCAGAAACTCAGTGCAGACAGGAAAAATGAAATATCAGTGCTTCTGACTGGCCAACATGGCTTTGAGGTTAGACTTACAGCATATTGCCAACTATTTGTTCCCAGAGCTCTGAACAGGATGCTCCTGACGCAGCTTAATTTTTGAGTTATCATATGGACTGAGAGTGCTTATGTATGCAAGATTTTACTTTAGACTAGAGGAAAATATTTTCAAAAAATATTCTTGTGGGGGGGGGGGGGTAGAATATGCCCCTTGAGCACACTTTTTAAACTTTCCCAAAAACCCCATAAAGTTCTGGTCTCCAAACCCCTTAATCCTCCCTAACGCCATCGTCTCGGATGGAGGAGCATGATAGAAGGTTTCAAGTGAGGGCTTAACCCACGTTTAATAACCAGAGCGTGTCTGCAGAGCAGAACACCTCGTCATATGACCAGACACCAGAATGCAGGCACGTATGAACGCGCAAGCCACACACACACACACACACACACACACACACACACACACACACACACGTACAAACTCTCTGGCCAAAGGAGGGGCTCAGACCAAGAAGAGATTACACATAACAAGAGTAATACCCAAGTCACTGCAGAAGAAGGGGAGATTAGTCAGCAGCATGCATTCATCTGGTTCTCACAAGCACTGGCACACAGCTTACCATCACATATGGAACATAACTTAAAAAATATGGACACATTTTCATTAAAAAAAAAAGCACACATGTTTGCTGAACACAGCACAGTTTTTAAGAGGAGAGAAAGGGAAGGTACTCGGCTATCAGCGGTGTTCCTAAGTGGTAGTACAGGACCACTGGTCTCAAGAGCTCACACAATCTATCTTATCTGTCCTAGACTAGCACTTCATCATGTTAATATCATACTTCACTATCCTGGGATCCAGCAACTGTCCTGCAAAACCTCCTGTTCTGCACCATAGCCAGAAGCAGGGATTACATCGAGATGAATAAGCAGCCACTGTGGCAAC
>JASGAU010408077.1:0-21241 GCA_030220045.1 Australoheros facetus
TTTTATGCCTTTAGTGTATGTTATTTTGTTTTGGTTTTATTCATTTAAATGAAACGGTTGCAGCTGTAACAACAGAAATTTCCCTCTGGGATCAATAAAGGATTCTGATTCTGACACATAGAAATTAAATAGATAAAAAAACATTAAAAATGTATGTACAAGAGAGTAGTGCAAACCGCATTGATAAATAATATGTGTAATATACACATATACACTATAAATCAGAGTATGTACACAAAGAGCTGCAGGTAAACGTGCATCTTATTTTCAGAGCATCATAAAACACAGACCAGTTGGATCCACACTCCTTATTGTCATCAAGTCACATGGTCCAATCAGATTCAGTTGCCTTCAGTGACCCATAGGACCAACCTTTATCTCAGAACATTGCATACATAATATCCAACTGTTCACCTTCACTGAATTAGCAAGCTGGCACGACAAGCTAATGCTAATTAGTCCCACCCCCCAACACACGTGTGCTGGGCTGAAATATTTTAATTGTAATTGTTTCAACTCTCAAAAGTATTCATCGTTTTAAGGGGTTAATCCTGTTACTTTCTGCTGGTGTCAGGCTCAATTAGAGCACAGGTTTTCCACTTTGCACAGTAAGCTGGTTATACAACTATAATACGTGGTAATAAACAGATGTGATGTTTTAAATTTGACTTGCTGAACTTTCCAGAAATCCTCTGGAAAATACTGGCAAGAAATGAGATAAGTGTCAGTAGATTACTGTTCTTACAAAATAACTGAGGTCCTTACTCTTGATGATTTCTTCTTTTTGATATATAAAGAAGGCATTTATAAAATTATTGTTTTAACAAAGATTGAAAGTCGCAATAGCTGCAAAAACTTATTCCCCCAAATAAGCCACCAAATTAAGACAAGGAATTCTTCATGTGCATGGATTTGTTCTGACCTTTAATTTAATCTCCAGATGCTGTAAAAAGACGCACACTACCTGCATGGATCAGAGAAGGGCTTGAAAAGATGGACAGGGAGAAGCAGAGGAAGCTGGAGCGGGAGCGGATGGAGAAGGAGCGTGCAGAAATGGCAGATGATGATAAAGGACACGAGGCAGATGAGGATGGCGATGGGCCACGTCTGCCCCGCAAGAGTAAATTTGTAAGGAACTCATTTAAGACCTTGGCTTCAAATAGTTTTCTTTTCTCTTGGTCTGTATCAACAGTTGCCACTGTTTTCTTGATTAAAACTCATTCTCCTCTTCTATTTGCATCAGGACAGTGATGATGAGGGTAATGATGATAATGATGATGAAGAAAAGATTTCGATAAAGAAGGAATTTTCTGTCCGGAGTCCTTCACCACCTGCAGAAGACAGTGAGCCTGAAATGACTGAGGAGGAAAAGGAATTCCAGCTGGTCAGTTTGACCTTTCAGATCCAAGTAGAATATTTGAGTTAATCTGATTGTTTAGGTTCTCAGTCGTTGAGGTCATGGTAGTCCTGAGTCCTTGAAAAGGACGCAATTGGACTGAAATGTTTTTCCAAACCAAAATATATGAGCCACCTCTTCAAGGATTCAAATTTAATCTCATTGTTTTTCAAGTAGAAATTGGTAAAATATTTTTTTTCCCTTGTTTTAGATGATGATGACAAAAACACTCCTGACAGAAATCCTTCTTGAGGTCACGAACGAAGAGATCCTGCATGTGGCTAGAGAGACTCACAGGAAAGCCACTCGAGGTCTGATATTGTATTTTCCAGTTTTTGCATCATCTATGCTTGTCACCAAGACATTGTTTAAATCTGGACAGAATCCATTATGTGCCTCTTTAAATTACTCATTAACACCCTGTAAGTGAGGGTGACTGAGCAGCATACATGGGAGTATGTTTGTCTGATATGCATTTCCAACCATTCTCTGCTAATGCATCAGGAGAGAGCAGAGCAGTGTTTGTCACAAACAGTATTGGAAACCTGTCATCATGGTATTGAAGGTCCTGCTCAATGACTGTAAGACTGAATAAAGTCTCAGCGCTGACTGACCAGCACTCACCTGTAGATACAAGAGACTTCCTCCAGTGAAGTGACTGTGCATTAGTACAGATTGGTTCTTTCCCTCCTGTCCGACTGTTTGACTTGGATTGTGTGACAGAAGTTTGTTTGTTAACCCTCTCTCTTTTCTCCATTTCTTTTGTTTTATTTATTTTTTTCTCTTGTTACCAATGGCAGCGCTTGTGAATAGTGCTTTATCTGTGACCCTCCCCCATCCCTTTCTCTAGCGACTCTTGCCTTTGAGAAAATGGCAGTATGTGTTTTAACATGTTGTTCCTGTTGTTGATGTGAATCAAAGCTCCTGCAAAACAGCTGGCACAGTCAAGTGCACTGGCTTCTCTGACCGGTCTCAGTGAGTATCCCTTTTTCTGTCATTGGTGGGAAGGGAAATAATTTTTAATTTATAATCGGGGTATTATTCGGAACGTGGGAAAAGCTTTTGGCACAAGACATGACACCCAAATATTGACTGCTACTATTTAAGGCAAAAGTGGCATCTGACTTGCTTTGTAGTTCTGTGCTTTGAAATTAGAAGCATGCTCTCAGTTATTTACAAGACTGTTGAAAGTGTTTAAGGCCTGTCTGTGTACTCTTTTTTCTAATAAGAGGTTCACTGATGTGAACTACAAAGTTAAACACAATTAAGTGCCTTACGTGGGGACCTTGGGTTGGGGATTGAGTGGTTTCATAAGTAGAACCTAATTTTTTATTTATTTTTGAGAGTGGATCTTGGTAGTTTTCAACACTTAACAACCTGGGGGCTCTGTTGTGGCAGGCGGGCTTGGTGACTATGGTTCAGATGAGAGTGAGGATGAGGATGGCCACAGCGTCCGAGGATCCGAATCCTCAGACACTGATGAGGAAGAGTTACACCACCGCATCCGGGAGAAGCAGGACGCGTTCCGCCGCAAAGAGCGGGAGATGCAGCTGCTGCAAGAGAAACAAGCTCAGGAGGCTGTGCTTGCACGCGGTAAATACTGAGTGACATTTATGAAGAGTGTTCCATGTTTTTTGGGTTTTATTTTTAACCTGAGCTTTTGTTTTCTGTTTGTACAGAAGAGATGGCAAAGGAGAGATTAAGCAAAGAAAGGGGGGAATATGATGAGAGTCAGTTAGAATATCCACACAAACAGGACATAAAAGAGAGGGAGGCAGAGCCCTTAGTAGACAGGCGTAGGTCTCGCAGTGAGAGGGAGGGTAGTGAGGGAAAGCATTCAAGCAGAGGGAAGGAGCGATCAGGGAGAGGCAGCAGCGATTCTCCAGCCAACGGTCACAGCAGTAGCTCCCGCTCCACCTCCAGCCACAGCAGCAGTCGATCTTCCTCCTCCTCCTCATCTTCTTCCTCAGCATCTTCTCGTAGCTCCTCTCGATCTTCCTCCCCACGAAGGAAAAGGAGGCGTAGCCGCTCCTTATCTCACAAAACCCGGCGACGCAGCCGCAGTCACAGCTCACACAGGCATCGTAGTGATCGCAGTGAGAAGGGCAGGGACAGGAGGAGGAGCAGCGCAGAGCGATCAGGCCGCCACAAGAAAGATCGCAGTGATTCCAGAGAGCGCAGGAGTCGCAGGAGTAGATCTAGATCCAGAGACCGAGGCAGAGCCAGGGCCAGAGGCAGTCGCAGCAGAGACAGGGAGAGGGAGAGGGATAGAGAGAGGAAAAGGAGCCGGGAGCGCAGGGACAGCAGTCATAGCCGCAGTAGCAAACATAAGCAAAAGGCCTCTAGCAAAGACCGAGAGAGGAGGAGGGAAAGGAGTCGTAGCCATGAGAAAGACAAGAAAAAAAAGGATAAAGATAGAGAGAAAGAGATTGATAAAAAGAAGGAAAAGCCGAAGGCCAAAGAGAAAGAAAAGGGGAGCTCTGTAGTTAGTGAAGAGAATGGTAAATCAAAGAAAAGGAAAGAGAGCGACTCATGCACAGACTCTCAGAATGACAAGCACTCGCGACAGGATAGCAAAGCCAGCAAGAAGGGCTCAGCCAAAGCTAGCAAGAGACACTCAGACTCGGACTCAAGTAGATCTCCCTCCCCTGAACTTAGCAAGGAAAAGAAATATAAGAAATCCAAACGTAGTCGTTCAAGATCGACGGAAAAATCTCACAAGTCTGGTAAGAAGGCAAGCCGCAAACACAAGTCTAAGTCGCGATCAAGGTAGTATTCGTTTTTTTCTCCTTTTAAATACTGTATATTCTCATTGTATGTTTCATTGTTATTTCTCTGGATCTATTTTATTAGCTGAGAGAAAAATGCTGACTCAGTGTTGTGAAAATTTTGCTGTCTAATGCAGCTACATGTGCCTGTGTAAATTCAAGTCTGATGCAATAAAAGGTTTTAATCCTTCATGACAGTTTTATCTGTCAATTGCAAACATGCCAGTACTGAATTGTAACAGAGCTGCCTCAGAGCATGTGCCTGATTTGTTTGCACTTTGTTAAAGTGTGAATTTGCTTCCTGGCCAAAGTAGGGGAAGAAAATGTCTGAGTGAACCAAACAAACACATTTGTGTCTTTGCACCATGCTCTGCAGTTTGCTTCTCTAGAATTTATATAACATTGTTTTTTATTGAAATTTTCTGCTGTGTTTTGGTGTGAAGTGTTGTCTGCACTGCAAAGTGTGATTAGTGCAGTATTAATGTTGTGTTCATGCCTCTCTTTCAGGTCGGCGTCTCCCTCCCGCCGTAGCAGACACTGAGGAGCACAGTTAACACCCTGATCTGTGCACTTTGCCATTTTAAATTCCATGAGTTGAACAGGCTTGTCTCATTATAGAGGCAGTTGTGTAGGTGAAAAACCCCTCATACATTTCTTTTACTGTAAATATGTTCTTTTTAAAGTGTGCCTGGAGAACAAGTTTGAATGGTAGGAGTTTCCATTATCATGCACAGTTTAATTACACACTAAAAAAAAAACAAACAAAAAACACACACAAGTGAAGTTGTGTATATTTAAAAAAAAATTGACTTTTTTTCTCCAGTTATTGTAAGACGTCTAATAAACTGTTTCTTGTCTTGCCTCACTATCTCTCTGACCTTAATTCAGTATTTACCAGCACGCAGTATTTGAGACATATTACAGTTGCATATTCAAACCTAACCGTATGGAGCAGGACTCTGCTACTCCTCTGAGGTTGACTCATACTTGGTTTAAGACCACACAGCAAAGTTCACATAAAGGCAGTAGGCATGTGTCCAGCCACCAGTGCCATTGGACTGAAGCACTGTTAGACTTGAAATGCTACGCCCCGCTGAATAAAAATGCATGGAGAGAATGAGTGGTGGAGTTTAACTAAAGTAACAAATGTGTACTCGAGTACACATTTGCTGTTCTCAAGTATTTAAATGTTAGACTACTTCTGTTCCAGTATTTTAAAGCTTTAATTACTGATCCTCACATTTTAAACCGAGTCTGCTAATATGCTGTTTTATTATAAAGCTTGCCCAGAATTATTTAAGTTATTAAAATCAGCTGCAATATTACTGCTGTATTCTTAGGCTGTAGTATAGAATTATGACTTCTGTTTAAAGCATCTAAATACTCGTTTTACCATATTGATAAAGTCCAATACAAAACAATGTAGTGCCATTTCTCACATAATACATCAGTAAGGGCTCGCAGCTGCACATGAGCTTGATAATCATGCCCGGTGTTTTATACACTTCATTTCTGATGAAACATGATTTGCTGTGGTCCACCCATTGTGTCTCTTCCCCTCCCTGCACTGTATTTTTTTTTTAACTTGTTGCCACCCCATTCAGAAAATCCCAGGAAACCCCCTGGAACATGTCACATCTTGCACAACCAGAGTTTTCTCAAATGTGCTTGGATTTGACCTTGAAACAAGCAACTTCTTGGTTATCACTACGTTTCAGCAGTGAGGCCATGCTCTCACAAACCAGTGCACAGTTTACCACATGAAGGCTGTGAAGTTCAATGCTGGTTCTTAATCACAGGTGTGAGAAATTTGTTGGCAATGGCAACATAAAACTCATGTCCCTCAAACCATTCAGCTTTCACAATGCCACACAAGCAGCTCAAATCCACCAGCTGGCTGGGGGCTTACTGGGTGGAGTTTTCATGTTCTCTCCATGTCTGCATGGGTTCTCTCAGGGTACTCCAGCTTCCTCCCACAGTCCAAAGACATGCAATTTGTAGGGTTAAGCGAATTGGTGATTCTAAATTGCCAATAAGTGTGATCTCTTTCTCTGTCTTGGCACTGCAACAGACTGGTGACCTGTCCAGGATGTACCCTGCTTCTTGCCCTATGGCAGCTGGGATAGGCTCCAGCCCCTCCCTGACCTAGAATTGGATAAGTGGAAGCAAATGGATGAAATATTTGATTTTTATTAGGCCCAGAGATAGGTAAATCATTGGCAACAATATTCCTTTTCATGCCTTTTTTTGTTTTGTTTTTTCTGCAGTGTCAGATAAAAAAAAAAATCATACTTGAGGACAAAAAAATGTCACCTTCTCAAAAACTTGTAAAAACAGGGCAAAAGAGAGAGTGGGTGAGAGATTGTATGTCTGAATGTGAGAATCCAGCTCAGGTAGAGCAGAGGCTGCAAATGGACAGACTGGTGAATTTTGCATGTAAAATTCCCA
This sequence comes from Australoheros facetus, assembly GCA_030220045.1. Classification (NCBI taxonomy): domain Eukaryota; kingdom Metazoa; phylum Chordata; class Actinopteri; order Cichliformes; family Cichlidae; genus Australoheros; species Australoheros facetus. The sequence goes on from JASGAU010408077.1 coordinate 6,613, forward strand.
TATTTGCATGTGAATGTCATGCTGCTTCCTGCTCTTACATTTACTGATGAGTGAGGGGTCTGCAGCAGGACCTATCAGATTGGAGTTGATTCATTTTTTTGACATGTAAATACCGGCCAAAATGAGCAGCCTCATGTAAGGCTGCAGTTCTTCGGTGTCTACATCTCACCAGTCTGCAAGTAAGCGTCTACCATGCAGATTTGTCACGGCCACAATTTGCTGCAGGATTTCAGCCGGAAAGCTGGACATTGGGTCATTAAGTTGGGCCTCAGTCCTCAAATTTTGTTTATAGGTCCCAGGATCAAGCCTCTGGCTGCTGGGACATAGCTGAGTGTCGCAGTGGGAGTCCAAACAGTAGCGCAACAGATTTTTTTTCAGAGAATGAGGATTAGAGAAAATGTTAATTTAAATCAGCTTAATAATTTTGAGATGGGTTTTTGGAAATATATTGTGGCTACATCTGGAAAGATATACATTTTGAAAAATAGTCCCAGTAAAGGTGTAAAAGGTAGAAGTGGACAGATGGGCTAATAATTATTAGATCCAGGATTGATTATAAGAGTCCAAACCCAGGCTCTGAAAATATTTAATATGTGGGAGCAGTAAGCCCACAGACTACCTGGTTTAGTTGGTCAGGTCTCAACTGGGACTTCTTTTTTTTTTATACCAGAGAAACAAGCTGTAAAAGAAGACAGCTTTTGTTTTGTTTCGTTTTTTTTGGATTCATCATGCCAGAACACACAAACAAAAATAAGCAAAAATAAACAACAAAAAACTCAGCATAAGAAACCAGGATTGCACAATAAAGTGTAAACCCTTATTTCCATTGTGGTCCCGGAATAACATGGATTTAACAAAAAAAGAAAAGAAAGAAACTTTCAATGGCCCATCAGGAGAGAGGATACTCGGCAGCTCAAAAGGAAGCGAGATAAGGAAGAAAACAGACAGTGATAAGTAGCTAACAGTGACTAGACTGAAAATGGTAGCTATAATCTGTTACCATTTTCAGTCTAGTTATAATTGCCAGAAAGGGCTGAGAGAAGATAATGTAGAGAAGTGGTCTCATTCAACAAACCGGCCTCTGTTTAAGTAACAAAGCGCAGTGAGGGCAGCAGTGAGGGTAGCTGCGCCTAAACCTCAGAGTCGAAGAAGAAGGCTACGCTAAACCCCGAAGACGAAGAAGACTGGTTTGTTTTGAATTTATAGTAGCTAGTAGCTCAGTAGTGTTATGACATGTACACCAACAAGTTTGGCCGCCTCATGTTAGGGCTACACTTTCTTAAAACGACCGCTGTTTGCGGTGTGGTCCATTGGGCCGCAGGTCGAAGCGGGTTCAGCTGGACTGCGGTGTGCAAACAGCGGACACTGTGGCTGCGGAGGAGCACCTGTCGGGATATGGAGCGACGTGCCCTGCTGCGTCATACCGGGTATACAGCAGACCCACGCGGATCCGTAGACAACACAATGTGACACGGATACCGTGTCACATTGTGTTTTGATACTTGGGAGCGGGAGCTGGGCCAGAAATCAGTATTTCTGTCAAAAAAGGGTAATTGAAATGTAGCAGTGTACAGCTACTGTGTAGGTACAGAGAGGTCGGGGACTCGTGTCAGCTGTTAAATAGTGCATCATAAATAAGTTATTACTACTATGAAATGCAAGCCAGTACAAGGGTCTACCTGTAGGAAGATGATCGACTTTGTTATACATGCAGTGCATTTGTGAAACGAACTGCAAGTGAAGTCTTTGGTGCTCCTGTACTGCACTGCCTTACAGTTAAATCTTTGAAAATCTTTGGGGTGGGCAGAATATTAGACAGGCTTTTAAATAGATTACACCACAAAAATTAAACACTTTCGTGCTTATAGTCACGATCTTAAGTGAGCCTAATTAAATGTGTAAAGATGCTGCTTCTGGCTGAACAGTTGTGTAGATTTTTCTACACAGGGACACCAAATAAAATGCACAAGGTGTAAACAAAAATTTCCATATAATTTATCTGTCTTAAACTTTAAAAGAAGCACATCCTAGCCTGTAATTTGATTCAGCTGGCTTTTACTAAGTAAAATAGTGTCTAGGGTGTGTGTTATGCATGAATTCAATATGATTAAAATTTGCATGTCACTGCAGTACATTACACCAGACTGCATCTATAGAGAACCATCTTCACAGCTGTTTCAAATAAATAGCAAACATGATCCAAATAAGAATTTTTAACCCCTACAGGAATGCTGTCTTAGACTTGACTGGTTTTAGCCAGATGAACTGTATGAACTGGGAACTTAGGGTGAAATGCAAACACAAATACAGTTTTTAGCATTCACATATCTGTCAGTAACAAAAGGACTTGCTGTTTTAGTTTTTAGATCAACTGATTTTCTTCAGTTTCACTGCAGTCAGTATGTCCAAAGCATGAGGAACACACCAGAGTACAAAATCAATTTCATTTTTCCAATTGGGGGGGGGCAGTGTATATGTGTAAACAGCTGGACTCCACATCATCTCCTCAACTGTGCTACTGCAGGCAAATTTTAAATCAGAAGGATAGTGAGACAATCACATGGTTATCAAAATTATAAAACGGTTTTCTGTTGATTGCCTGTTTATTTGCCATGGCTGTTTCCACTTTAATGCCCATTTTTTCCACGTGCAGTTCTCAGTCAGCCTCCCAAACCACTGTGGACCCCGATGAGCTGAGGAGGTTCCAGTCGTTGGCCTGCAAGTGGTGGGATGAACAGGGAGAATTTGCAGCTCTTCACGCCATGAACGACCTGAGGGTGCCTTTTATACGGTACACAATCTGCACATCAATCGTCACCGTGTCACTGCAATGTCAAGATGTCGTGCTTAAGTCGCTGTCAGCAAAGGTGATTGATTAGCAGAGGCCCCAACAGATGGTGTCAACGTAACGTAACCCAAAGGAGATCTGACCGGCCTTGTGGTATTTCAGAGCAGTGAGCAAGGAAACCTGGAAGTAACGTAAATTGAAAGTGACAGGGTTCTTCCAAATATCAGCACATTTTCAGCCAATAGCATTTCAGCCTCCCTGGTTCTACATGTGTGCCATGTTTTTGTTTTTGTGTGTGTGTGTGTGTGTGTGTGTGTGTGTGTGTGTGTGTGTGTGTATTGGGGGAGTTGATTGATAAGTTCTGTTGTTTGGGACTGTTCACTGTAATCATGACGGTAGCCATTCAGTCCCCCCCCCCAGGATCCTGGTGGTGATGGTGGTGGTGATGATGATGATGTGTGCTTATGGTGACAGCATGACAGATCTAGTGTCAGTATATATCTGAGTGGGGATGATTTGCCCAATAAGGCTGCGCCCTCAGGGGGAGTTGAAATGAGACACAGCAGCAGTGCTGCCACTGTTGCTGCTGGAGCTCTTTGACTCCTCTTTGATAGTTCATCTTCCCATGGTACTTTATTCTCTTCAGTGTTTCAGTGTGTACTCGAGTTTAGTGACACACAGACTTTTGATTTGCACAGTAACCACATGCAGTGTTTTTATGACAATTAGCAATAATTAGCAAAACTCACAAAGCAAAATGCTCTTCTTCTATTTTGCCCTCAGAATATTGCACAGATGGTAATACAGAGAATCAGAGGATTACTACACACATGGGTGACAAATTAAAGTAAAAAAAACTGAGCTCTGGGCCCATACTGGGAGGTAATCCGGTGGTTCTGTCATACTTTGGGTTCACTTGTCCCCTTATTGAGGCATAAGGTCACTGCAAGTCAATGCAAAGCTGTAATGATTAAACAGATGTCCTGATGGGAGTGGTCTTTTCCAAGATGACAATTCTCACCTTCCGTGGGGCGAGAGGGTGGGTCACTGAGAGGTTTGATTAGCATTAAAAATGATGTGAATCATATTCTATGATTTTCACAGTCAGTCAATCTCAACCCAGTTGAACACTTTTTGGAGATATAGACGTGTTAGATGGCACATTCCACCAGCATCATCAAAACGAGGGAATATAATTCAGAATAAAGGTGTTTGTTCTGCCAGTAATGTTCCAGAGACCTAGAGAATCAATGCAAGGGTGCACTGAAGAAGCTATTGTAGCATGTAGTGGACTATCACCTTACTAAGACACTTCATGTTGAGTTTACCTTGAAATACAATATATATAATGGACTAAATACTCTATCTACAGTATTGAGCAAAAAGGTCGAGGAGTCATTATTTGACTTTTTGCCTGTGTGACAGAATGTTGAGCCTCAGTTTATAAAATATAAAGTAATAAAACATTCAGAAATCCTTCAATTTTGGGGTTGAATTTTGTTTTAGCTAAAATATAATGCCAAGTAAAAGAAAATTTACTACAGTCATTCATTAAGTTGACAGGTTAAGTAGGTTTTATCTGCCTCAGTCTGGGTGTTGATAGTGTGAGGAGGTATATAGGTGGGTGCGAGTATGTTTTTGCATCCTGGCAGAGCTTTAATGATAAGGACGGTGCATTCCTGGGTCTTGGCCTGTTCTGCATGTTTCATGCCTCAGGCAGGTGGCTGTCAGACTGCATATTAGGGAAGGAAGGGAGGAGGGAAGTGAGGATGTTTGCTGGCTGACACTGTTGCTCAGGGCCGTATGAAAGAGGATGGTGTACTAAAATATGGAGGTTCCCCTACACCTCCTTATGTTGAGCAGCTTTGCATAGGCTTTGGAGGTTCATAGTCTCATGCCTGCCTACTGTTGTTTCACTTTTAAGAGTTAAATCTTTTGTAGAGTATTAGGAAGATGTTGGAAAGGGAGAGAGAATCTTATTTTGAAACTTTGTGCTGATTTTTTTTTTTTTTCCCCCCACACAGGGATAACCTGCTGAACGTGCACAGAGCGCGTCATCCCGGGAAGCCACTCGCGGGACTGAAGATCCTGGATGTTGGCTGTGGAGGAGGCCTGCTCACAGAGGTGGGAAGTGCATGCATCTTTTTCAAGAAAGCTGCAGACTCGGAGCAAATGACAGCAGCAAAGAAAAACGTCTTTCCTGGTACATATTATCTATCCAGGCGCAATTGTTTCAATTGCTACCTTTCACATCACATTGAGTCTTTTCTTTCCTTGTGCAGCGTAAATATGTGCCTTCAGTGTGCCCCAGTACCACGCTTCTCACATGCACACACAGCAGTGCTTGGAAAAACATTTCAATGTCAGTCCAGTTCTCGTCCTGCTTTGATCTGACTGGTCACAGTGTGGTGGATCGGACAGTCGTTCGTTTACAGTTGTTTATCTGTTTGTTAGCGCTGATAGCTGAATGCCCAGGACGGAGCTTTCATTTGAACTGAGGACTTACCAGCTGTGCTGTGTGATCTGGGAAGACAAAATCAGGTCCTGTTCTTATACAGCTCTGTCACACAGGTTGTCTTATTGAGACACAGATGCACACGATAAAAGCGTCTGTTAAGACTGTGGCTGTTATTGTGTGTCTGGGTGTCTTGTCGTTAACAGTCCTTCCATCACAAGGGATCAGCTGTGGAAGGATGGATATCAGCCCCAGGGCAAAAAAGCTCTCCACACAGACTTGGATGTTTAACTTTTGTCCACAGGAGGGCAGCATTCACACCAAACCATTATTTAGTGCAGGCCTGGGATACTGCTATTTTTTTCCCCCACTTTCTTTACAGCATCAGCACAGGTCTGTGCTTATTGCCTCCCAGTGAATGTGTTACTGTAGATAAACATAAGGCTTGTGTAAATCCCAGTGAACATGTCAATATAACATGGCATCCTAAAGAAGGCAGGTTAGATAACAAATGAGTATCATTTAAAGTTTCTTAGTGCAACATATAATTGTGTGTAAGAAGTTTTTGTTAAATAAGTAAAATATTTGGGTCATTGCATTACAAATATACTTTTTATAATGCAAAAGTAATGTTGCTCATACTGTTAGTCGTTTTTGATTGAAGAGTGACTTTTTTTGTATTTAATGTGGTTAATATAGTTACTGTAAAAAAAATAATTCACTACATTTATCATCCAAAGAGGAGGATGTAAGAATCAGATGCTGAAATGGAAGAGTGACAAGTCTTATTTCTCAAAGCTAATATAATAATGTGTTATTAATTTTGATTGCTATTTTTATTTCAAATGTATGCTTTGTCAACCATGATTGTTTTTAGTATTGTTTTGCACTGTGTGTCATTTTTAAATGATTTCTATGGTATTTATCTCTGTTTGAAAACATTTGACATACAGCTCTCTCCTCCTTGTCCTCCTCCAGCCCCTGGGTCGCCTGGGAGCTAAAGTTTTGGGTATAGATCCAGTGGAAAACAGCATTGGCACTGCCCAGCTACATTCATCCTTCGACCCGGACCTATGCGAGCGAGTGTCCTACCAAGTCTGCACCCTGGAAGAGCTTTCAGGAGGAGAGGAGGAAGGCGTGGGCCACTTTGATGCTGTGGTGGCGTCTGAAGTTGTGGAACATCTGGCTGACGTGGAAACATTCGCCTTCTGCTGCAGCCAAGTGCTGAAGGTGTTGTGTTTGTTGTTGTTTTTTTTAATGCCTTGGGTTGTATATTTCTGTATGAACACTGCACCTGTGTTTGCATGTTTATCTGAGTGCCTCCTAACATGCGTCTGAAGTCTCTGTTGTGTTTGCTGCACCGCAGTGAGTTGCTTTTGAACAATAACAGGAAGCCACGGGCCAGCTGATCAACAATAATATTTATCAGGTAAAATTATTAAGCAGTAAGAGGTCCTGTAAGTTATTATGTATATTAGGACTCACACTAAAAGGTCTGTATACCATTATTGTTATTATTTGACTGGGCCTTTAGTGGTTTACAGTGGCTTATAAATATAGTGCATAAAAATAAAGTTAAATAAATGAATGAATATTTGGCACAAATAGTTCATTTATAGTTCCACTTTTGGCTGCCACTGTGTGTTTCAAGTGCAGCTTTGACACAAACTTCACTTTGACTTCGTCTTCCAAACTTTGTAGCTGAAATTTTGTGGCCCCTCCGGGGGGAAAAAAACACCTGTTTGCTTCCTGGATACCGTCACTTCGCCTGCTACTCTGTGGCTGCGTGCGAGATCAGATCTACCTGCAGATCAAGTCCAATACAGAAGCAGCGCTGCCAGAAATGACCTCAAAAAGAGCCTCATTATTTCTAAATGCAGAAACTTCCAAACAGGGGACCCCGCTCTTCTCTCATGTACAATTTCTCCTGATGAATCTGCAGCATCTCTTTCTTTTTTTTTTTCCAGCTTCATTCTCTGTTCTGTTCATGAACGTACCATAACTTCTTCAAGCTGACTGCTTACCTGCTGATGTTAAGGACTTATTTGTGGATACTTCACTGTTTTATTCACTATTTATAAGCATGAGTAAGAGGTGCCGGCAGTTAATAGAGGTCCTTTCTCTCTGAATTAGACAGCTATGAGGCCCATGAGCCACCTGTTAAATGTCACTGGGTCATAGTGTGTTTTTTTTTTTTAATGTGGGTGGTTTGTACTTATCGTGGAAAAGATTTAGTTAAAGCTGTTTCTCCGTACTGCAGCCCAAGCATCGTAATCTGCTAGGTCAATGGGTCTAAGTAGCTGAAAGGTAAAAGCCACATGCATTAGGCTGTTGTTAAGTTGTGACTAGACCTCTCTCTCTCTCTCTCTCTGGCCTAAATCGCTTCTGTACTTTTTTTTTTAACTTTTAAAATATATGTTGCTTCAGGACACTTCAGCATGTTTGTTTGGATTCATTTTGAAAAAAGAGCTGCACTCTGATGCTTTTATTTATTTTTCTCTCTCTCCCCTCTCCTGCTCAACCTGTTAATCTTGTCTGTGTTGAACTTTGAGGTTTGGCATACATCCGGGTCTTATGCACTGGAATTCTGTCCCCTAAAAGCCTTAAATCAATCCTATAAATACCCTCATGCTTCTCGTATAAGTGTTCCTCCCATGTGTAAGACCTGCAGAAATGTCTTTCTAGCAGCAGCACATTCTAGTCATTTATGTTTCATGGATCAAACCTTTCTATTTTTCCTCCCTCTGTGTGCAGCCTGGTGGCTCACTCTTCATCACGACTATGAATAAAACCAACCTGTCATACGTGCTGGGTATTGTCGCAGCAGAGCAGCTGCTGCGCATCGTGCCCAGCGGGACGCACGACTGGGAAAAGTTCATTAGCCCTGTAGACCTGGAGCGCCTCCTGGAGTCAAGTAAGTCCCTCTGATTTAATAGTTTTAAAAAAGTTTTTTATTAGTTTTGCAACATTTTGCATCTCCTTATAATGTGTTCCATACAGGTTTAGTCACTCTAAGTAATTCCATAGTCCGCACATTTTGGATGATTTCTGTGTTCATAAAGTGTCTGCAGAGCTCATTTTTTAGGGCTTCAGTTTAAGGTTAAGTCAAAATGCCACTTAACTTATTAATACTGGCTTCAGATTTGAGAACTGAGATGTATTTGTGATTTCTCTGTTTCTGTACCGAAGTCCAAAGAAAATAAAACATTGTCTTTTGTGTTGGTGTCGATCTCTTTCTTCACTGTCAGCTGGTTTCTCAGTGCAGTCTATCAAAGGAATGCTGTACAATCCCCTACTGAGAGCCTGGAGCTGGAGCGACAGCACTGCCATCAACTACGCCCTCCACGCCGTCAAACTCAGCAAACGGGCTGAAGACAGCGGCCTCCACCCAGAGGACCACACCGCAGAAACTCACAGCTGAGCCACTCCACTTGAGAACAAATCCGAAAATGAAAATAATGACTCGCACGCGTGTGGTCCTGACATCCTGTCGGCCAGCTGTGACGCAGCACATGAGACTGAGTTTATTCAAGGAAAGGGACAAACTTGCCTCCAGATAGAATTAGATGTGCTGCATTTGCTGGACCTACTGACGCTGTAGTCTGCTCTTGGAGCGCTGAATAAATGCCTAGTGTTTGATAAGCTGCGTAAGGCAGCAGTGCATCTTTTAATTGTGTAATCATTTTCAGCATATGTTGTTCTTCATAAGTGTGGTGTTTTAGGCTGACTGTTTAACAATTTGCAACATCCGCCATTAAAACTGACCTTAAATCAGTTGCATTTCTCAAGAATGAACACATGAGTGTGAAATGTGTGTTTTATTTAGACTAACAAAAAAAAAAAACAACATGATTTCACGGTTTTATATCTTAAAATATCTATATTTTGTGTCCACAGAGGGGGAGGGGCAGCCACTTCCTGTGGGATTATAAGGGGTCTGGTCTCATGTGGATGTATTATATAATACAAAACTCCCTGTGGCAGAGAATAAGTCATGCTTGCATGCTAGTCTTAAAGAGACTAAAAATATGACTGTAGAACAGCAGTACATAACAGAATACACTCTGGGGACAGGAAAGCATGGAGTACTACACTTACTTCACTTTCAGAAATAATTAGTCCACTGTTTGAGAAATCTTGGAAGAATTTTTGACCAGGATATGCCCTTCAATGCACAATACTGGATTACTGCTTTTTTGAATTTGTGCAATATTTCTAAAATTAGAAACATCTTGTCTCAGAGTGAAGCTGAAAAGTGAATTCATGTATTTATTACTTCTAGGCTGGACTATTGTAACTCGTTATTGTCAGGCTGTCCTAAAAGCTCCCTGAAAAGTCTTCAGCTGATTCAAAATGCTGCAGCTAGAGTACTGACAGGAACTAGAAAGAGAGAGCATATTTCTCCCATATTGGCTTCTCTTCATTGGCTGCCTTTTAAATCTAGAATAGAATTTAAAATCCTTCTTCTCACCTACAAGGTCTTGAATAATCAGGCCCCATCTTACCTTAAAGACCTCATAGTACCGTATCACCTCAATAGAGCACTTTCTACTCTCAAGTATCCTAGGAACCACAAGTAAGACTGCTGGCTTACTTGTGGTTCCTCGGATACTTGAGAGTAGAAAGGGAGGCAGAGCCTTCAGCTTTCAGGCCCCTCTTCTGTGGAACCAGCTCCAAATTTGGATTCGGGAGACAGACACCCTCTCTATTTTTAGGGTTAGGGTTAAAACTTTCCTTTATGATCAAGCTTATAGTTAGGGTTGGATCAGGTGACCCTGAACCCTCCCTTAGTCATGCTACAATAGACCTAGGCTGCTGGGGGGTTCCCATGATGCACTGAGTGTTTCTTTTCATTCACCTCTTTTTACTCTGCCTGTACCCCACTCAGCATTTAATCATTAATTATTATTAATCTCTGGCTCTCTTCCACAGTGTGTCTTTTGTCCTGTCTCTCTCCCCTCAGCCCCAACTGGTCTGACTGCCCCTCCTTGAGCCTTGTTCTGCCGGAGGTTTCTTCCTGTTAAAAGGGAGTTTTTCCTTCCCACTGTCGCAAAGTGCTTGCTCATAGGGGTCGTTTTGACTGCTGGGTTTTCTCTATAATTAATGTAGGGTCTTTACCTTACAATATAAAGTGCCTCACAGCAACGTTTTTTTTGTTTTGTTTTTTTTGTTTAGATACGCACACACACACACACACACATACATACATACATACACAGACACGTGCTGGAGTGCCTCTTCCAGTTTTGAGGGTTACAGCTCCTAATGCTCCTATTACCACTGGGACAACTTTCAACTTAACCTTGTACATTTGCTCCTTTACACCCTGGTATTTCTCTATTTTCTCGTGTGCCTTCTTTCTAATGTTGCTGTGTGCTGGGATTGCCACATCTATCGCAGATGTGGTCTTCTGTTCCTTGTCAACCACCACTAGATCTGGTTGGTTGGCCAGCAGCTGCTTGTCTGTCTGGAACTCAAAGTCCCACAGGACCTTAGCCCTGTTGTTGTCAACCACCTTTAGTGGTGTCTCCTTGGGACTTAGGGACATCTAGTTCATACTGTATGTGGCACAGATGTTCCTGTACGCTACAGCCACTTGGTTGCACCTCTCAGTGTACACTGTCCACGTTTGCATTTTACCTCCTGCTACTATGTGTTGGATAGTCTCTGGGGCACCTTTGCACAGCCTGCAACTTGGGTCCTCTATGACTCCTGCCTCTATGGATCGGGTGCTCAGGGTCTGTTCTTGTGGTGGTGATCAGAGCTTCTGTGCTGTCCCTTAAGGCAGCCTTTACTAGCCAATGGCAGGATTTCTTGATGTCAGTCACTTCCTCTATCTGTCAATGATACATCTGTACACACATACATTATATTGCCAAAAGTATTCGCTCAGCTGCCTTCACGTGTATGAACTTGTATGCATTCTTAATCCAGAGGGTTTAATATAATGTCAGCCCACGCGTTGCAGCTATAATAGCTTCCAATTCTTCTGGGAAGTCTTTCCACAAGGTTTAGGAGTGTTTATGGGAATTTTTTTTGGTTTTTTTTGTTTATCAAGAGATTATACAAAGCTGTTCACATTATATGCATTTTCCATTGCTTACATAGCTTCTCAAACGCTTTTTAAAAAACATATAAAACACCATACAAACATAAGAACAAGAAACAAACAAAAAAGAAAAAAATATAAGAAAAAGAAGAAGAGAAAAGAAAAGAGAAAAAAAAGAAAAGGGGGGCTTAAAGGAAAAAGGTATTTTACCTATCCTTTTAGGGTAGAGATTTAAAAGACTCCACAAGGGGTGTCCACTTACGAGGGAATTTTTCTTTACTACCCTTCACTGTTAATACAATGTTTTCTATCTTCAGATATGTTCTTACAGTGTTAAGCCATTGTAATGTAGATGGGGGAATAGGGGATTTCCAGGAAAGTAAGATACAGCGTCTAGCGAGAAGAGAACAGAAAGCCAAAATCTCATTTTGCTGGGGAGATAGGTTCAGCGTTGTCATTGGAACTCCAAAAATGGCAATTAGTGAATCACTTTGGATCTGGATTCCAAAAGCCCCTGAGAGTACAGAAAATAAATTGCTCCAGGATTTGTGCAAATTTCGGCAGAAGAGAAACATATGACTTAAGTTGCAGGGTGAAGACTGACATCTGTCACATTGGTCTAAAACTGAAGGGAAGATTTTTAGATAAACGAGATTTTGAAAAGTGGACTCTATTTATTACTTTTCCATATATATTAGAGAGGGGTGATTTCTGGCTAGGCCCAAGTGCCAGGAAGTCAACCCATGGTGGATCAGCAGGGAGAGCTGGAAAATTTGGAAACAGTGATGAGATACAGTGTCTAATTTGAAAATAGAGAAACAAATGAGAGGGTGGCAGGTTAAATTTTGAGGACAACTCTGAAAAACTAAGAAAAAAACCATCTTTGTAAAGGTCTGTCATGATTTTAATGCCTTTCTCATGCCAAATTCTACAAGTGGCATTAGTAGCAGCAGGGGGAAATAGATGATTTCTTAAAAACGGCATTCGGTCAGAGGGAGACACTAATTTAAAATGGGACCTAAACTGTGACCAAATCTTAAGTGTAGCGAGTACTATGGGATTTGAAGTAACAGAAGATAATTTAATAGGTAGTGATGAATAGATAACCGAGGCAGGCGAGAAAGAGGGAAAAATGTATTGAATTTCAAGCTTACACCAGATCAGATTAGGTGAATTTAGCCAATAAGTCAATTTATGAATGTGTGAAGTAAAAAATTGGGTAGGGAAAGACCACCATTAGTGGTGAACTGCTGCAATAGAGAGAATCTCAGTCGGGGGGCCTTTCCACTGCACAAAAAAGACGAGACCATCTGGTCCAAAGACTTGAAAAACTGCTTAGGCAAAAAAAGAGGGATACATTGATATAAAAAGAGAAATCTGGGAAGGACATTCATTTTGATAACATTAATCCTGCCAATTAATGACAGAGGGAGAGCGTTCCACCTCCGAAGATCTGATGCAATTTGTGAGACCAGGGGAGCAAAGTATTTTGAAAACAATGAAGGCAAAGTACGTGCAATATTAATTCCCAAGTATCTAAACCCTGCGGGGCTGAGTTTACAAGGAATATCAGACTGCCTGAGTTCTAAAGCTAACGAATTTACTGGATAGCATTCACTTTTAAGTAGATTAATTTTATAGCCAGAGAAAGACCCAAATTTTTCTAGAGTCGATAAAATTGAAGGAAGACTACATAAGGGATCCGAAACATACAAAAGAAGGTCATCTGCATACAAGGATAACTTAAGCTCAACACCAAAGCAGGTTATTCCATGAAAAGAAGAGAGGGATCTCAGCGCAACAGAAAGAGGTTCTATAGCCAAGGCAAACAGGAGGGGAGAGAGATGACACCCCTGTCTAGTGCCACGACCCAGTGGGAAATAGTCAGATCGAACAAAGTTAGTGATGACACAGGCCTGAGGGGATGTATAAAGTAGTTTGATCCAAGATACAAACCCTTGTCCAAAACCAAACCTATTGAGAACAGCAAAGAGGTAGTCCCATTCGACTCGATCAAATGCCTTCTCTGCGTCAAGAGAAATAATCACCTTGGGAGACATGGGGCAGTGAGTTGAAAAAATTGTGTTTAACAGTATACGAATGTTAAAGAACAATTGGCGGCCTTTAATGAATCTATTCTGTTCCTGTAAAATAATTTGAGGAAGAACAGTCTCAAGTCGAGTTGCGAGCACTTTAGCCAAAACCTCAAAATCCACATTTAAAAGTGACAGAGGCCTGTAAGACTCACAAACTATAGGATCTTTACCTTTCTTCAGTAGGAGTGAAATTGAGGCCTGGGCTAGTGTAGGGGGCAACTGGCCACGCCGCAGTGATTTGTTATAAACATCAAGAAGAAGAGGGGCCAGTTTGTCTTTAAACTTTTTTAAAAATTCAGCGGGGAATCCATCTGAGCCCGGAGCTTTACCGCTCTGCATGTTTTTATTCGAGGTAAGTATTTCTTCCAATTTAATAGGTGCATCAAGTTGGTCAGAGACTAAATTATTTATCCTAGGAATGTCAATATTCTGGAGGAAGGTAAATATCTCATCTGTGTCAGACTGTAATTCAGATTTATACAGATTACAAAAAAATCTCTTAAAAATGTAACTGATAGAGACAGGATCAGAGACAAGACTACCCGACTGGTCTTTGATTTGCGATATTATGCGAGAGCTGGCCTTACGTTTCAGTTGGTGTGCCAGAAGCCTACTTGGCTTTTCACCATGCTCATAATAAACAGCCCGAGATCGAATCAAGAGATGTTCTGCAGCAAATGTTGTAAGGAGATCAAGTTCAGTTTGTAAATTCTGTCATTGCTTCAGTAAAGTCTGTGAGGGATTGATGGCATTTTGTCTGTCAATATCTTGAATTTTTGTTGAAATTTCTGTTATCTTGGCTCTGCGATTTTTGTTGAGATTAGCTGAAAAAGAAATAATATGGCCACAAAGATAAGCTTTCAGTGTTTCCCATAGTAATGAAAAAGAGACTGTATCACTTTTATTGAAAATAAGAAAGTCATTGATTGCTGATGAAATGAAATTATTGAATGGCTCATCTGATAGTAGAAGAGTGTTAAATTTCCAACGAGGGCAAGAGCGGGGTTTATCCATGAAGTTTATGTCAAGGCTTAAAGGAGCATGATCCGAAATAATGATTGGATAGTATTCAGAAGATGTAACTCTATGCATTAAAGAACCATCAACAAAAAAATAGTCTATACGAGAATAGGACTGTGTGCCTGAGAGAAAAAGGAATAAGTTCTTGCTTGTGGGTTATGTGTCCTCCAAGGATCTACAAACCCATTCTGAGACATAAAATCCAAAATTGATTTTGACAT
>JASGAU010408079.1:7017-32824 GCA_030220045.1 Australoheros facetus
GCTTTAAAGCTGTAACAGCCAATTATGCACACTGCAACTGCCCGTCAGTCATTTTCTTACCTTCTTGCCAGCGCCTCTTGAGCATCCATGGCTGTGTTGCGGCCCCGGAAGGCAGGTGGACTAACAGTTCTGCTTCGACTCTTCCTGCGCACCTTTTCAGTCCTTTTCTTTCGTTCCCTGGAGATAAAACCCAGTCAGTCAACAAAAATACTTTTAATGATGTAAAATCTAAGACAAAAGTCCAAAAGTGCCTCAGCGCTGATGCTCTGATTTCAGCTGAGCCCACCTGCTCTTACTGCGACTTCTGCTATGGTGACGATGTTTGGTCCTTGAACCTGAGCGAGACTTGGCCTTCTTCTTCTTGTCCCGGCTGCGTGATCTCGATCGCCGCTTGTCCCTACTTCTGCTGTGGTGCCGTCTGAAAGCAACATTAATAACATGACTCATATGCAACCAATTCAAACAAGTAATTCAATAAATAACTCAGCAGAAGCTACAGCCACAACTCAAAATAATTTGCATTCTTATTTGCTCTAAGTAAGGAGACTTGCTGCTTTCTTCACTGCTCACTTTATTGAGCAGACTGACCTCTCTCTGGACTGTGATCTGGACAGGCTCCGGCCCTTCGAGGACTTCCTGTCCTTGCGCCTCGATCGCTCCTCCCCGTTCTCTGCTGAAAGTCTCTCTTGCAGTTCATCTGTTTTTCGGTGTGATTTCGATGGCTTCTCAGAATCCCTCTTTCGTGCCTGTTTTAAGAAGAAGTTGTCTCTTTCAGGAAAATAGTGCAACAAAAAGAGTTAGTACCATGGCGTACAGCATAAGGTATGTAATAAAATTGACAAGCTGAACAAAACCTTGTCATTTCAAACCCATTTCCTTAAAAAAAAAAAAAGAAAAAAAAAAATCACAGAATGTAATTCTTAGAGAAAAAGTGCAAATGTGGGCATTTACTGAATGGACAACTTTGGCTTATAGGAACCAGCAAGCCTTAATTACATTCAGTGTGCATTAAAACTACGAGAAGAAAACACTTTAAGGAGTTTTTGTTTTCCAATTTGGCAGCAGCAAATGAGTGCAGAACCAATTAATTTGTGCCCACTGAAAGGTTGATGTAGGATTGGGCATCCAACGTACTCTTTACACATTTGATTGTGTTTGGATTCAATTTGAGTTTAATTAGATTAATTATGCCCATCCTCAGCTGCAAGAGATGCAACAGTTAATCCAACTTTCTACTCATAATGTGAGACAAATAGGAGTTTGAATGGCAGATAGTTACCTGTCCCAGTAGTAGGCATATTATTTTGCTATGTCAGCAGGGTCTTCTGTTCAGTCTCTTCGTGCGTTAGCACGCTGAGTATGATTTATTGTAGAAATGTTATCATGTGATCTCCACACAGGATTTAACAAAAAATAAAAGGAGAAAAACTACTCTTCACCTTTTAAAATGGTTACAAACAATGACAGATCACCAAGGACACAAGCTTCCTTTGAGACATGAGAGCACAACAAGGGCAAAAAAAGACCCTTTCCATGTGACCCTTTCCCATCACCATCTATTTCTTTTCTTCTTAACTTTGGCTATTATAAAATGTTCAACCTAAGAAAACATACTCACCTTGACTTAAAACTAACAATATAACTTAGAAACACATTTGATGTAATTTTAAGGAGCCTAACTAGAGAAACAAAAGGTATTAATTACCTCTTTGCTCCTGCTGCGACTCCGTCTGCATTTTCTGNAAAAAAAAAAAAAAAAAGACAGCAGAGTACATTTCAGAAATAAGTTTCTGATCAAATTTCTCCGACAAGATGATCCCCGGACAAGTATACAGCAAAGCCACTGTGCATAGTATTTAGTCGACCAGATTCGTGTAGAGTGTGTGGCTAGATTCAAGAAGACTTTATTGTCATTATATGTAAACATATAACGAAATTTGTGTTCAGGAACACCCATCCAAGAGAAATACAAACAACAGAAACAAACAGGGGCGACAGGTGTCTGAGGCCGTGCAGCCGTTTTGCCGGCGCTACCTTTAGCAGGAAAACATAAAGAGATACACTGGGATAGGTAGGTTAAAAAAAAAATCATCTCGTATTGTGTTCATTATGAACACCTTACGAGGTTCCAAAAAAAACACCTCAGCAAAGCAGCAGCACATTTAAACCCTGGAGAGCACTAGGGTGGGTAGGGGAGACGAGCAGGATACTGTGATGGCCACACAGCTTCCAGACCAGCAGTTCATGATAAGATGGTATAGTCAGCCTTGGTTGCCAGGATACCAGTTCATACAGGTCACAACACTGCTAATTCTAAACAGTGCACACATTTAATGCAATTCTTGAAACAACAGTTTAATCTTTGCACATTTGTGTTTATATGTTGATAAACTATAGATGATATCACGGTTATCGGACTCATCTCAAGAGGGGACAAAGCTGCCTAGAGAGATAAGTTCCTAAGTGTCAGATAAGGAAATCCTCTTTGACTTCAGAAAGAACAGCACAAACCAAGTGTAACATTTGCTCAACAAAACAATATCTTAGATTACTAGAATATTCTGTGTAATCACCATATCTTGTATATACCTTATATATTTAGTGGTTTTAATATATAGTACTGTATATTCACTGTGTAAATGACTTTATGGTCATTCTTCATTTCTCTTTGTATCTGAAAGTGTAGCTGCTCAGTAAATTCATTATTATACACTATATAATGACAATAAAGCACTTCTAATTTTTAAACCTCACACCTCTCTTCACCTCTTCTGCACCCAAAGACAGCCAGCAGATAGTTTGTTATTTGAACTGGGTGTTGCGTGTGAGCAGCCTCATCAGAAATCAAGAGCTGAATCTTGAGAGTTGAGTTTAGTGTTTAGTGAAATTAGTGTTGTTAGCTGAGAGATTCTTCTATAGTAAATTGCAAATAATGACCACACATTTTAAACACCGAGCACCTTTATGGCAGGCTATACAATTTTGAGACTACATCACCCAGCCCTAGTAGGGATTATTAGAACCTTTGTTATTTTGGGCACTGCTCAGTATCTTGGATTGTTCTGTGCTGCTGGCCCTTTTTTTTGTCTAGGTTACCTCTAGGCTGGGACATGACAAAATTGTATAAAATAGCTCCGACACATGTATTTTTGTACTGCCTGGGTGGTGAATACTAACGTTTTCGGTCTCTGGAGCGTGACCTTGACCGTGAATGGTGATGTTTGGAGCTTCTGGGAGATTTCGATGACTCCATGTGCTTTTTTCTGTGATGAACTGGAGAGCCAGATCTGGTCAAGTCGACAGAGTCATTGTCACTCGCCTGAAACAAAGATATGTGAAATCACAACAGGAGCTAATTAGTGAAGTGCAGTATACTCAAGTGTTTTAGACCTGAAAAACTATTATCTGCTATGGCCTTAACTTAATCAGAGTTTCTCCTGTATACTAAAATGAAAAAACAAAAACAAACAGTAGGACTGTAACAAAATGCCGATTTTGCATGTAAGCACCACTAGTGGGCATTAAGTCCCCTTAATCAACAAAGGTTTATACATTTTCCTGTTACTTCTGTAGTAATCAAAGATTTTTGATGATCAAAAATGCATTTCAAGCTTGAGTAAATTAAACGCAACTTAAACATAAATACTGTTTAAATTTTTTCTGAGTTTCAAACCTGATTTTACTTTGGTGGTTTCCCACATTTTTAATAAGCAGGAAAAATCTGCTCACGGAGTTTCATGGCACTGGGTTAGAGTATATTTTTATGAACATTCACCAACAGACCTTGAACGATTAAATGTCCGATCAGTTTATATTACTCCTTCCAAATAATCCTCAAGGCTGACATCTAATCTGAACAGATTAACATCACTTCTGTAGTAAATTAGACATGAATAGCCTTGTAGTTAGGAGGGGATCCAGGCATAACCTAAATATTCATAAATTATGACTTTTTCAGTATTGCTCAGCATTTCACAACCTACTCTGATGGGCGATTAACATCCTTCAATACTGCAATATAACACTAACTACCAAAATATACTGATATTTAGTGTGTGGCTCACAAAGACTAAAATACATCGCATTTCAAAGTGCAGTCATTAACGCGGCCGACTCACAATCCACAGGTCACCGCAGTGTTAATAGTTAGCTATGTCACTCCTGTGTCCTAACGTGTTGCTATTATGTTGGATTACATGCGTTTTATTAACCTCGTGAAATAGACAGCGAGTAACCCATAATCTAATCTACAGGAGCTAAATCCCTCTATGCTCGTCGCTCAAACCTTCACCACGGAGATATTTTGAGCAATTTTATCGTTAACTCGGCCGCTAAGCTAACACACGCTAGGCGCCATCTTTATGAAAAAAAAATCCCGAATGCAACCGAAACTTCTACTAAAATTACAAAGCGGTTACTAAAATCATGTCCGTCTTTATTATGATAGCATAGCGATACTTACCGACATTATGTCGAAGTATAATATATATGCGTAACTGCGATTTCTTTGTTGTCTTTGTAAACGAAGACGGAAATGTAGAGGTAGCTCACTGCTAAGGCCCGCTGACTAGCTCCTTAGAGGTAACAACTGAGTTGCCAGTTGTTACCCCCGAATCCCCGATTCAGGTAAATAGCAAATTGAAGGAACAAAAATATAATAATAATAATAATAATAATAATAATGGACTTGGGAAGAGAAGGGATGGTGGATATATTGGACAAATTATGTTAAATAGGACGATGACCCAGTGACTGTAATACTAGAATACATACATAATATTGTAATACAAAATTACTTTTAAACAGTCATTAGTTTTACAATCTGTAAAAACGTATTACAAAAAAATGTCTGTTTAAATGATGCTCGCTTGTTGCAAAAATGCAAACATGGCTACGAGTCCTAATGTTTAAACCGCTGCATTAAATGCGACAGTAAATCATCAAACCTGGCAACACCAGAGCCTCGCCGGATATGGTTGTTGGGTTTATTCTACTGTCATTTTAGCCTTTCAGGCATCTCTTTTCGCTGGTCAAATTAGCTTAAACATTTAAATGAATCATATTGTATCACAGATACGTTGCATTAAACATGTATAATAAAATATTGAGTGTGGCGTAGGTTACTTATGCCGTCTCTACACATAGCGTTGAATGGTTGACAGTATAATGTAAGGAAATTGCACCTGACAGGCTAAAGTCTGGGAACCAACATCACAAAGGACTCACCCCTAAAAACATGCAGCAACCCGCCAAATTCTAAAGCTAAACACTGTGGAGTTATGTCGGCTCTTTCTGTTTAAACTAGCTGATCATTTCAATAAATTGGTAAGTTACTGCCAGCTATATCTACTTAATAAAAAGCCACTTCCCATTGTTTATAGATATCACCATCTTACAATTGATGGCTTCTGTAATTCTCTGCTAAATAGCTAGCATTGGCGTTATAACGTCATTAATGACAGCTAGCAGCTAGTGTAGTTCAGATCTCGTCTCTCCCGGCTCAGCTCCTGGAAATGGCGCTGTGGAGCGACGTTGAGCTTCTGACCAACGAGGACACAAACACCATCCGTTTCGACGGTGTGTCCCGGGAGGAAAACAGCAGTGGCTTGTACCAGGTGGACACACTGGTCAAAATATCCAGTGCTAACGAGGTAACGGATACCCGCTGGTCTGTTTATTCACTACACACTCATGCCAAGGGGGGTGTGTGGCTTTCTAGACTTTCTGTGCCAGTATTATTGTTTTAAGCAAAGTAAAGTACCCCTTACTGATCTTATGGAAGTCTTGCGTCTTACAGGTGCAGGCAGATCCCCGTCTCACGTCCTACAGTGGCTCAAACTGGAGTTTTATTGTTGCTGACAAGACAGTCATCCTGTTTGATCAGAGCTATCAGAGCATCCTCCTGCTCCTTAATTTTGGTAAACATTTGCATTTTATATGTATCCTCTCAGATTACTTGCGTGGCTGCATACAAATCAGCTGTTCTCTACAAAATCATTTAAGGGTAATTTTAATTTTTTGGTAACAGCTTTACAAACAGCAAAGGTTTTGTATTTCAGAAACTGATGTGGATGCCATTGATGTATGCCTGAAGGGAAAGTTTCTGGTAGTTTGTGAAAGAAATGGTAATCTTCATTTGATCTACGTTCCACAAAAGAGGATCCTCCTAACCAGGGTATGTGTGATTGCTGTTATCTTTAAGGTCTTCCAGAGCAGGATTACAGTGGATTCAGCATTCTGTTATATTGTGCTTGTCTGAAGGACAAAGCATGGTTGCAGCAGCAGTAAAAATAAAGCCTGGTGACTGTGCTCCTTTTTTTTTTTTTTGTGGTGAGTTTGCACTGCATGATGCATGAGGGATTACGTTATTAACATCCTCTGTCATCTTCTGGAAGGCTTTGGTTGAGAAACCATCCAATGGCGATAAGAAAACCTACCGCTATCTCATCATGGATGAGGACAAGGCATCCTCAGGTGACATGAGAACAGTGACTAATGAGAAATTAATATGTCCAGGAAATGTAAATGGATTTAGAAGCAATTCTTTAGCTGCCATGTCTGGGTTTGTTTTTTTTTTCCCATCTTGTGTTTTTATTATTGACAGGGATGTACTACATGTTCCTTCTTATAAAGGATGGTTTTTTCTACATTACAAACCTTTCCTTGGCAAAGCTTGAGACAGGTATCAAAATTTATGTGCCACATTTGCCAAGTTTTATTTTTTTTCAGAGCCACTTTTTTTTTTAACCAAGTGACACGTTTCTCTGTCTTTTTTTTTCATTCCAGCAATTGAAAAAATGGATGTAGGAGCTCTGAAGGAGGTAAATTAAGGCAAAATTTCCTTTTATATCCTAGTAATTTTTTTTGTTTTCTTTTAGCAATAGAGAAATAATGATACTTTTGTCCATTTCAGCTCCAGTCTCTGATCAAGATAGATTTTTACTCCACCGAGGTTTACCATGAGGAGGGTTGCAGTACAGCAGTGATGTTCAGTCTGGCCCATGAAGTCCACCTAATGATTGGGGTCAGTTTTATTCATCTGATTTCCAGCTGTACATATTCTGACATATTGGTTGTATATTAAAGGAAGCAGACAAGGGCAGACAGTTCTAAATACTGCAAGGGTGTGTTACTCTTAAAACAGGCTTACTGCTACAAAAAATGTTTCCAAATTCAAATTGAAAATGGTGTTCCTGTGTGTGTGTGTGCGTGCGCGCGCACATTATTTATATGATTCACACACAGACACTTTAATAGGTACACCTTGCTAGTACCAGGTTAGATTTTTGCCTTCAGAAATTTTGGTCCATATTGACATGACAGCATCACACAGTTGCCGCAGACTTGTCAGCTGCACATCCATGATGTGAATTTCCCATTTCACCACATCCCAAAAGGTGCACCATTGAGATCTGGTGGCTGCGGACTACAGTGAACTCATTGGCCCTCATTTACTAATATATGCATGGAAAAGTTCTCACTGTGCAAAAAATGAGTTTGCACGCAAAATCACTGTAAGATTTATGAGATGTGCGCAAAGGCCAATTTTGTTCTTACCACTGTGTGTATGTTATTAAATCAGACTCATTCTAAATCAATGGCCTTGTGCTCACTGCTTACAATCTGCATACTGTTTGCATGCCTAAATGCACTGTGTTGCTCTAATACAATTGGCTGATTAGATAGTTGTGTTGATGAGCAGTTGAACAGGTGTACCTAATGAAGTGGTCAGTGAGGGTAGTTTCACTTTTTTTCTGTACAGTTTAAATCATTGACAATCCTCATTTACCACAAAGCTAAAACTCTGTGTTCTTATTATATCATTATCACAACATCATCCTGACAGGGCGATAAAGAAAATGTTTTGACTCACTGGACGATGGACCCTTGTCAGGCAAAGATGTGCTTTGCCCAGTCTGTCAACAGCAACTTAATTCCAGGTAAATACTCTTTGTTCCAAAATGTTGACTCTAGAGATGATTCAACAAGTGATGATTTCAGGAGCTGTTTTTTTTTTTTCTTTTTCTGTTTGTCTTTGTAGGTGTGAGAAAGATGATGGTGGTTGATAATCTCTTGTACATCCTTGACAATGAGGTGAATTCCCATTAGCTGCCTGACAAAGCAGTGCAGCCTGTTATATCAATCAGTATTTGAGTTTCGAATATCCTAAATCTTTTTTCCTTGCGTCTCAGGATGTTCTGAGTCTTTGGGACCTGCACTTCCTTGTCATGATTCACTGTTGGCCAGATCTCGCCATTCATGACTTTCAGCTCACCGCAGAATGCGGCTCTGCCTCCATGGTGGCGTACGTATCAGTTTGACCACATGCTGTAGCCGTCAACGCGCAGAGAGAGACGTACCTTCTTTAAAGCGTGCTGAAAATGTTCATTAATGTGTGTTACAGCCAAGACAAGGGCAGCATGAAGATGATCACGCTGACAAAGCAAGACAACAGTCAGGTAGAAGTACAACTGAACATAAAGAAGCTTTAACCGATGATTTTCTGCAGTCCTGCTCTGAGCTCGATATGTTGGGTTTTAATTTTGCAGATCAGCTCACTGCAAATCCGATTCCTGCCCTCTATGACTATTTGCTACTCTCTTGATGTTTCCTCAGTCTCGTGTCTCGTCCATACAAAAATAAACATGGTAAACAGTCGACTCAAACTGAAATTTTGCTACTGCAGTTTCTGTCCATTAATATTTCTTCATATTAAAGTTGGTTGTATTTTTTTCTGTATTTCCAGGATGCAATTTTTTTAGTTGAGGGGATCTCTGAGAACCCAGAGAGGTAGGATATGACTGAAAGAGTTTTACTGTGTTTATCAGCCAGTACTTACTGTTCAGACGTTAAGCTTTGTGTTTTGTTTTTGCTTTTTTGTTTTGTTTTTTAATTCTGGGTCTTCAAATAGTCGAGGAGAGCCAGTAGCTTCTGTTGTTGTCCGATGCTTCACAGAGGCTTTGCCTGAGAACAGGTACATAATTTCATTGCAGTTCATGATGTATAATCTATATGATGTTGATATAATTTAACTTATGTGACTCTTCTTTGTTTCTAGGCTGAGCAGGCTTCTTCACAAACACATGTTTGAAGAGGCTGAAAAGTTTGCCATTGCATTTGAACTGGATTTAGAGGTAATCAAGTCTTCTGTGGGGGTGGGGCAGTGTGCACTGTGAATCAACTTAAAATATCACTTCAGCTGAAGGCCTGTCTGTAGCGTGCCACGATTGTTTTGCTGTGGTTATACTTGCACCACATAATATCTAGCAGGATTTCCGAGGTTTTGGTTTTCCGTGTTTATTGTTACCTTAGTTAAGTGTTGCTTCTTACAGTAATTTACCTTCCTAATTGGTGCTATATACAACAAATACTCCTGTTTTTTTGTTCAGCTTGTCTATAAGGTGAAGCTTGACTTTGTGCTGGAGCAGCTGGCTTCAGCATCAGTGGGTGGTTATGGAGAAAATGTGTGGTCTGAACTAGTAGAAGAAGCCAAGACCAATCTGATGAAGATCACAGTGAGTATTACACAGCTTTTTTTTAAAATTGGGTGTCAAATTACTGTTCTAAAATATTGATATAATTATAGTGGGGGGAAATAATGATTTGATCCCCTGCTGAATTTGTCAGTCAGCTCCCTTACAAAGAAATAAACGGTGCCTAATTTTTATGATGGAAAAAACACATTACACAATAGTTATAAATTGAGTGCGTGAAACAAGTATTTGGTCCCCTATAACCCAGCCAGAATTCTGACTCCCATAGATTGGCTGTGTGTCCATGTGGCACACTGATTACAATCAATCACTACTCTCGATCTCAGCTTATGTGTAGAAAACACACCCGTCCACAGAATCTGTTTCTTCCATTCCAACCTCTCCACCACCAAAGAGTCAGAGCAAAGAGCTGGCAAAGGACATCAGGGACAAGATTGCCGACCTGTATGAGGCTAGATTGAGCTACATGACCATCCGCAGGAAGCTTGGTGAGAAGGTGACAACTGTTCAGAAATGGAAGAAGTATAAAATGACCATCAGTCGCCTTCGGTCTGGAGCTCCATGTAAGATCTTGCCTCATGTAGTAAGGATGATCTAAGAAAGGTGGTGGATCAGCCCAAAACTACATGGGAGGAGCTTGTTAATGATCTGAAGTAGGGCTGCAATGATTCCTTCGATTAAAAAAAATAATCGAATGAATCCTAAAGAATATAAATTTCTTTAGGAGTACACGTGTGGATAAAAAATATTACAACGTTAAACCCGTGTAGGCCCCAGTTTTCAACAAAAAAAAGACAGCAGCACCGAAGATGATGCTGTCACAGTGTGTGTGTAGCTGGAGTCCGTCACACACACATACACAGCAAAATGCAAAGAGGCAGAGCTGTTAGCTGGAGTGAAAGAAAATGTTTTTCTAGTGTCCAAAACAGCAGCACTTGTTCCTGTAATCGCCATTAAAACTTTTACTGGGAAACAGCTGTTGGGAGTCCATCAAACTACCAAATCAGCAAGTGCCAATGTGAAGAAAAGCAAACTGGACTTGTTGCACAGGTAGAATCCATTCACTGAGCTCCTGAGAGCGACCCATTCTTTCACAAGTGCTTGCAGAAGCAGTCTGCATGGCTAGGTGCTTGGTTTTATACACCAGTGGTCATGGAAGTGACTGGAACACTTGAATTCAATGATATGGATGGGTGAGTGAGTGAATACTTTTGCTAATATAGCCTATTTTGTATAACCTGTGCAGCACTTTGAGGTTGTTTGAAATGTGCTATACTGTAGAAATGAACTTTGACTCGACTACCATAAAAATTAGACTGTTCATTTCTTTGTGAGCAAATTTGCTAAATCAGCAGCAGATCAAATGATCATTTCACCCACTGTATATAAATGATTATTTACTAACAAGTCTTTATGTGTTTTGTCTTCATGTTGTCTAGGATGAGCAGTATATGGTGGAATACTGCCTCAAGGCTCCATGGCCTACCTTTGAGACAGCAGAGAAGATGCTAAACCACGCTGCCACGCGATACTCCTCATTACAGATTCAAGAGGCCTTGGCCAGATTGGCCACCTTCTGCAGCCTCCACAGTGTGGAAAAATTCAAGTAAAATCACTCTCTTAGTGGCCAATTCTGCATTATTCTGTTATACAGTGTTTGTTTATGTACAGTTTTAAGTGGTCTTAGTTTGCTACTTTGCCATCCACAGTGGAATTGCTTGGATTGAGTTTCTGAACAGCACTGATAATCTCGGAGATATTCTCACCCATTTAAGAGAAGGAGACATGAAGGGCGCACAGCTTCTTTGGCTCAGATCCGAGGTAACAATTAAATCAGCACAGTTTTATGTGCATAAAACTTGTCATATCTTCATAACTTGTCATAAATTCGACAAGAAGTGTAAAAACAATGGTTAAAAATGTATTAGTTCAGGAATGGTTTCTAGGTCTGTTGTGGTGTTTTGTGACAGGGACAGATTGCAGCAGAGTTCCATGAGAGGAGTGTTGAAACCATCCTCAGTGCCATCCCAGAGGACCTGTCCTCACAAGACCTCTGTCCATGGTTTAGGACAGTTTTTGTCCCTTTTGTGAGGAGAGTGGTCCCACAAGGGCAGGTGGGATACAGTCCCCCATTCATAAAATACCATTGTCTCCAACAAATAGTGGTATGTTTAATAAAGGCACTGCCTCTATGTTCCCATAGAGAATCCTGGCAAAGTGGCTCGAGCAGAAAGCGAGAAATCTGGAGCTAACAGAAAAGGTAAAGACAAAAGGAAACTGACCTGAGATGGCTGCGATGGCCACTACTTTAGAAATAGACTAATTGAAATTAGTTACTTTATGTAGTATAAACTCAAACATGCATGTTTAAATTTATCTTTGGGTTGACTTGTGGATACAGGGATTTCCCTGTCTCAAAATGGGCCTTTGGGGNGGTAAAGACAGTTTAAGTCTTACTTAACAGAAGTCTTTCTGTTATTTCTGGCCAATTGATAAAGAAAAATGTATTTAAGTAATTGCCATAGATCTTATGATTTTTCTGTGATGGAAGGCACAAACCTCTTTGGTGGTACCAGAGTGCTTTATATGCACAAAAACCCCACAATAAGACTCCAGTATTTTTTCCCAGGGTGCGTGGCCTCAGAATGGGTTGGACTTGGCTGTGCTTGGACTGCCCTCTTTATGGACATGGATGAAATCTGTAAGTTTTTGTTTATTTGTTTGTTTTTTTTGAATAAAATGAAGCTTAATTATTATCACTTTGTTTAATTTGAGTTTTTTTAATTTTTATTATTATTTATGTATTTATTTATTTTTTGCAGGATAACAGTAATTGTGTAGAAGAGGTGGAGAGCCTTAAATCCCTGGTGTCCAACCTACGTCAGCTGCTGGACCTCCATCGGAAATACAACTGCACCCTTTCTCTTTCAGTCTTTGAAAAGGTTTGTCTTTGTAGCTACACCTTTGTAGCTACACAGTTGCAGTGTGTCTCGGTCGGCAGCCAGGGGCAGAGGGCCTGGCTGCTGCTACTGGGACATGGAATATTTTTTTGTAGAGGATTATGTCCTGATACTTAGGGAGGTAATAATGTTGGGAATTTTCTCCGTTCACAATTTCAAAGAGGACTGTGTGGAGTGTGGCCTTTTTCATGCTGGACAAAGTGCCGGCTCCGGAGCTGATCGCTGCCACAGTGGAGAATAGCGTCAAGCCGTACGCTAAAGAGCACGAGATTCCTTTTGATGAGCTGCTTCTGCAGTACATCAAGGTAAAACTCCATTGCAGCCTCGCACAGACATTTGGGACCTCACCTTTAGTTTATCAAATACTTGAAGATTCCTGTGTTTCTCCTAATATTGTCTTCACTAGGATTTGCTGGAGCGTTGCAGTTCTCAGACTACAACACTTTTCACAGAATGGGAAGCTAAAGCGGTGGCTGTGCTGGGCTGCATGACTGACACTGATGTAAGTTTCTGTTACCATTACACAACATGACAGTTAATGTGCACACATATTTGAAAAAAATCAACCTTGCAGCAGAAGAAAAGTCAGTGGGATTTGTAAAATTTCATGTTATGTTTTTTTCTTCCAGCTGATGGTTAATGCCGTGCTGGAGATCATGCAGAAAGCTGTGGTACCCTGGAGTAATGTTGTGGAAAAACTGGTTGAGCAGTACCTAGAGATGGATGGACCAAAGTATGATTATATTATTGCCTTCTTCAAGTACCATTAATGTGATACATTAAATATGATCCACAAGTGTATGATTTTTCTCCTACCTATTTATTCATTTATTTTCTAGACAGGAGCTGTTAAAAGAGAGCTACCGTCTGATGGAGATCAGGAAACTTCTCAGGGGATACGGCATCCGCAATTTCAACCTGTCTAACAGCACCCAAATTATGGTACGTATTGACTGCTCTAACATGTGACTTCTGTTGTGCCTACCTGTTAAAATAACATCTGTTTCCATATTGTCTTCAGACGCTGATTAGATACATCCTCAAGCAAGACTTGCCAATGTCCTTAGAAGACTCGCTGACATTAGCCGAGGCATACAAAGCACCAACATCCCAGATAAATTACCTGTATGTCATCCAGCTCATAGGCCAAGGCAAGGTATGTAACTCCACGAGTTTTAAATCACACGTTGTTGATTATTCATACTTTTTTGTGTTCCTGATGTGTTTGTATGAAATGTCTTGGGCTGCTTTTTGCAGACTGAGGAAATATTGACTCTCCTGAAGAAGTTGTCGCCTGCAGAGGCAGAGTGTGTGATTGACCGTCTCACATCGTGGGCTAGGATGCAGCTGGAGGACAAAGACCACATATCTGATGAGGTACAGAATGGAAGATGTTACCTTCCTAAAGTCTAAAGGCATTTCAATGTTTTATTTCTTTTATACAGAGCTGTGAAAAAGTATTTGCCCATCACTCTCACATCACTGTGTGGTGAGTCTTTACACAGTGGTGTGAAAGACTCATTGCCAGTTATTGCAAATGCTTGATTACAGTTCTTGCAGCCACGGGTGGCACAATCAATTATTACATTTAGGGGGCAATTACTTTTTCACACAGGGCCAGGTAGGTTTGGATAATTATTTTTTTTTTCTCTTAATAAATGAAATCATCATTTAAAAACTGCATTTTGTATTTACTCGGGTTATCTTTGTCTAATATTAAAATTTGTTTAATGATCTGAAACATGTAAGTTTATTTTAATTTTCTCTTTGATAGCACAAGAAACATCAGATGGTCATAGCTCAGGTGATGGTGGAGGCTCTGAAATACCTGCATATAATCCAAAAATGTAAGTAATCTATTTAGCTAATTCCTCTCAGCTCCAGCTCTTTGCCTGAATTGTAGTTTGATAACTGCGACTGTAGAAATCACACAAAATATCTGTCAGCTAAAATTGATTATATAAAACAAAAATGTGGGGTGGGGAAAAAATTTATACAGCATGGTATGATATTTTGCGTAGCAATATTGTATCAATACAGGGACACCAAGTATCTATATTGTATTAAATGAGTTAAAATACTCCGGGAATACTGTATAAAAGAGGGCTCATCTGATGCACCATTATCCTAAGATAACTTCAGCCGAGCAAACTTGCATTAAATCAGCTCAAGGCAACATTTCTGCAAGCAGCCACAGTCTGACTTGGATTGACTGCAGTCACTCTCAGAAAAACTGTCAAAGGTTTGCAAATAATTGCTATCTAATTCATAAATGCAGACTGATTGCCAGCATGTTGCCATGAGTCTGAATGAGTCTCTTGTCAATGAGCACAATTCGAGGAGACTGGACTCCACTAGCTGCCAGCTGGTTATATTCTGTTTGGTATGCTTGACAATCTCATTTTGCAGTGAAATAACTGAATATCTTATTGGATAAAACAGATTTTGCCCAAGTTTAACTTTGAGGACATAATTTGCTGTTTAAAAAAAAGGTTATAAATGTTAAAAATCATGATAATTGCATTGTGAGCGAAGTATTGGGATAATATGGTATCGTGGGGCGTCTGTGAGTCCCACTGGTCGTCTAACCAAAGATTATTGGCAAGAAACTATGAATCTGAATATTCAGGTTTCATGTTCATTGCAGACGACGCTCTTAAAAGCGTGGAGTGTGAGAACAACCTCGTCATGTTCAAGGCGATCGCCCACCTGCAGGTGAGCTTCGCTCAGCAGTTTCTCAGCTTTGCTCCATCTGTTCTTTGGTTTTGTTTTAAAATCCAGTCTTTCTGTTTTTAAGGAGGACTTTGACGTTTTCTTCACTCCCTCCAACTATGAGGATCCAAACATTCGAAAACAGATCCAGGAGCATCACATCACAGCCTACGAAAACACCCGTGGCCGCCGTTCACATAAGGGGAAGGCCATTGCGACTCTAGTTGTGGCTAACGATCCAGATGGCAAGACCAAAACTATATCCACAGAAGCTGGTTTGCGTCGTCTGGGGAGGCAGCTGCAGCGTACCGAGCAGGAGCTCTGGTCTGACTTGGCCTTACGAGCTCTGAAAGTGGGCAAAGTGGACAAGGCCCTCAAGATCCTGAGGTTTGCACGTGGAGACTGGCAGGACCAGCTTTTTTTGTTTGGTCTTACTAAAAGAATCGGTGCATTATTTAAACATTTGAAGCACGCTTATAGTTGTATTTGTACTTTCTCTTCATGTCTTCAGTGAGCTGTATGAGCACCACAATAACAGCAGCACAGGGAAGGTTTTGTTCACTGCTGCCAAGATGTTATGCCAGATGCTGGAGGCAGATGTCCCCATGGTGCTTCCAGATGACATGGATTTGCCAGCAGTCATCCATGATTTGGCCTGTCAAGCTATCACTGTGTGTCACTCAGGTAAAAAAAACATTAACATAAAACGTACAAGATGAGGAGTATTTTCAACTGTGAATCATGCAAAAAATGTGAAGGTCTAAATCAGCATAACAGGCCCTCTTTTCCTTACCACTGCATTTTAATTTGGAAGTTTCCAAATTATTGAAAGTTATGTTTTATTAACGGTTACAGATCTTCTCCTGGATTGCCTGGAACTTTGCAAGTGCACACGGATAGCTATGGATGTCTATCATCAGTGTCAGTTATCAGACAACTATGGTTTCATAGCCAAGGTAAGTATCTTCCTATCTAGCTTCCAAAAAAGGTGGGAAGTTGTGTAAAATATAAATAAAAACAGAATGCAGTGGCATTCAAATCTCATAAATCCATATTTTATTCAGAGATAGAACATAGAAAATATATCAGATGTTTAAACTGAGACATTTTATTACTGCATGAAAAAAATATTAGCTTGTTTTAAATTTGATGGCAGTAACCTGTCTCAAAAGCATGGGGGTGGGGGCATAAAAAGGTTAATAGGCAACAGGTCAGTAACATGATTGGGTGTAAGAAGAGCATCTTAGAGAGTATGAGTTTCTTATTAGTAAAGATAGGCAGAGGTTCACCAGTCTGCAAACATTTGTAGCTTCAAATTGAAATAATTTCAAAATAATGTTTTTGTTTAAAATTGCAAAGATTTTGAATACGTCATCATCTACAGTACATAATATCAGAAGGTTCAGAGAATCTGGAGAAATCTCTGTGCACAAGGGACAAGGGCAAAACTCACTATTGCCCGTATGCCCATGGTCTTCAGGCCCTCAGGCAGCACTGCATTAAAACAGGCATGATTCTGTTGGAAAAGGCTGCCAGCTTCTCTGAGCCACAACTCATTTAAAATGAACTGAGGCAAAGTGGAAAACTGTTCTGTGGTCAGAGGAATTGAAATGTGAAATACTTTTTTTTTAGATTATTTTTTATTTGTTGGCAGATGGTCCTAATATTGTCACAAAATAATAACTCGGACTACCTTTGAGAAATAATCATAAATAATAATCAGCGACTTTGATAAAAGTGCGTTTATTTAATGCTTCTCTTTCACAAAGCTGTGGAGTGAATCGAATGCTTTCATACATTTTAACTGGGTAACTTCACAGGATTTGACTCTGGAGGCAGAAAAAGACCCTTACTCTCAGTGGAGTTTTCAAGATGTTTTTAATGAAGATTGCATTGTTCTGGACCCGGTGTCAGTGCTGCCTGTCCAGTATGAAATTACCAACTGCTTGCTGCCTATTTCTCGAGGTAAGAAATCCTCAGATTTATGATCTGTTAAATATTTATTTAGGGTTGGTCTCAATATTGTAGTCACTGATATTTATTAAATTTTGCTAATGGATTTGATTGTATTCCTTTTATAGTGCATATTTTTTATGTTGCCTGTCTTATATAATGTGTATAGCACTTTGGCCACCTCTGGTTATATTAAAAATGCTTAAAAATACTTGACTTTTTTTTTTTTCCCCAACTTTTTTGCAGATACCAAATTGTACCCTCTGGACTGTTCCTGTCTGTCACACTGCTCATTTGAAGATGGTAAGTTTGGAAGTAAAAACTTAATTTGTTTTCTTATCAAATCACAATTTTGAAAGTCAACCTCATGTCTCGGCATGCGTGCAGGTTCAGACTACCTGCGGCCTCTGCTCGGCCCCCTGGGCAACATATTACAGATGTTGCAGGAGTGCAGTCAGATGGAGTTGGCCCTCAGAGTGCTGGTCAACGCATACAGCAGCTGCCTGCAGCACGTCACCTCAAACGTCATGGATATAAAGCTAAGCGTACAGGTATGACTGCAGTATTTACAGTGCTGCTTGTTGTGTTTCTCAGACAGTTGTACTGAAAATCATCGTTTACTCCTCTCAGCTTTATGATACACAAGAGCTTAAGAAGTACAACCTGTGCCTGAATGATCTCAGGAAGACGACTACATCTACTCTGAATGCCGTAGCTGTGGCGCTCTTGAACAAGGTGAGTCAGGCGAGCCCACTGCCATGAAAATATAGTGGGATATATATATATACATACATATATACAGCACTTTGTGTTTCAAATATCTATGTTTCTGTCTATGGGCTCCAGGTGTTCAACTGGAGGGTGGTGGATTGTGATTTGGCTATTGGTCTCTGCACACTCCTCTCCAAAGCAGAAGTTTTCAAAACACTGTGGAAAGTTATTGACAACACCTGGCAAAACTATGACAAAATTTTGGTACGCAATAAAATCTCTTCTTTTTTTTAATTGAATGTTTTACTGTTTTTAGCAGCTGAAATTTAAGAGAGAGAGCTGGGAAAAAAGGTACTGGTAATCTACACTTTATTCTTTCTGTGTAGCAGAGCAGCCTATAAAGTCTATAGACTTTGTAGTATGATTTTAATTGTTTTTTCTTTTTTCCCCATCCTGCTCTCAGGAAGAGATTCAACTGAAACTGTTTGTAGAACTTGATGATAAGCACCTGGATATCAGTCATATCAAGCCATTATCAGTTTAATGGGGAAAATACCCCTACAAAAATAGGTGTTATAATCAAGAAATCCCTTACAGTGTTTTATTATTTTAGGCTGTGGCAAAGATTGGAGCAAATCTCTGTTGTTTATACAATGAGGCCGAGGAGCAGAAGAAGTTTCTCTCTGTCATCACTGATGCTGAGTGGGGAATCAAGCTTGGCAAGTTGGAGGTAATGAAGTATTTAAATCAGGTGGCCAAGGGTACTCTGGTCTGAATAAATAGGTTTATAAAGCGCTGTCTTCATATATACCATGTGTATCCCGGTCCTCTCCCAGATATCGATCCAGCCCGTGTTCCGTCAGCAACCTGAGATGAAGGGCAGTCTGATCCCTGTTTTGGTGAAAAACAGGAGGATCACCCCAGATATTATCCTCCAGTACTGCAGGTCAGCTCCTCACTCCCTGTTGTCACTTTTGGCCATTTATTGTTTGGGACAAATGTGTGTAGATCATTTTTAAATGTCCGCTGTAGACCTGCATGCATATATCACACTCTTACCTGTGCTAAAACTTGTTCTTTTCCCTTCTGCAGTACCTATGGCCTAGACCAGGATATTGTAATCAACCAGTACATTACCACCTTACTCCTGCTCCAGGAGGATGAGGAAGGGGCAGGTGACCCAGCTGCAGGTCAGGAGGAGGTGCAGCCTCTGAGTCACGCTGACGCACTGGAACGAGTCCTGCAGATTATCCCAAGGTTACACAGCACCAGCGAGCTCACAGACAGCCTCTGTGCTGCCATATTCAAGGTTTGAGTGTGAAAGTATTTTCTCATTAAAAAAAACACTATAGGCTAAAATTATGTGTTTTTAATATTTTCTAAAAAAAAATAAATCTAAAAGCTACAACCATTCCAAATGACCAAAATCATTTGTTCAGATGATGGTTACATTTTTTCCTCTCATGCAGCTTAGCCCCTACAACTACGAGAGAATTGAAGTGGTGCTGAACATCATACAGGCTGCAGATGAGAACGTGACCAGCCTCTCCGTTGGTCAGGTAAAAACACGCCGACATATTGAAGCTTATGTAGTTCTTTGTCGTCGCAATGAAATGCTCAGACTAGAAGCTTTTGTATGTAAACCTACAGGCAATGGGTCTCCTCAAGCATCTGAAGTCCTACAAGCGAGTCTCTCCACCCTCAGACGTGGAGAACACGTATCTTCTTGAAAACGGTTTGCTGCCAAACCCCCTTTCCAGCAGCCGACTTCCTTTCCAACTGCTTATGCAGACCAAACATTACTGGAAGATTATTTGTGAGTTATCCACTATACTTTTTCACGCCTGCTAAATTTATTTTTCACGCCTCTGTATCAATACTGCTAAATTAATTTTTGTCACATCTACAGTGGATGACTGTCGCTATGGTGTTGTGTAGTCTAAAAGGAAGTGGTCCTAATATAATTTCAGCTATTCGCTTAAACTGCAAACACTTCTGCATGCTAGCATCTCTATCTTTTAAATATAAATTATATTTAAAGACTGATAGAAGTGATGACATGGTTTAGAAGTACTGAAACTAAAATATTCTTCTTTTTCAGCTCCTGAGCTCAGTGAGGAAACCTTCCCCACACTTCTACTGATTAGCAAACTCATGAAGGTAAAACCACAGTAATCTCAAAAATTGCTTCAGTCTGTTTAATCACAGAAATTATTATTTTGTTCATAAAATTTGGTCAGTGAGATTGTTAAAACCTTTCTATCACTCTGCAGGTGAGCCTTGACAAGCTCTACATGTCAGCAGCAAACCATGTGTTTGAGAAGAAGATGAAGCCTTTACTCTTAGAGCAAAGGAAAATGGGTCAGGGACATGGCCAAAATAAGGAGACTATAAAGGTGGCCAAGACTATGATGAAGTACATCCAGTGCATTCAAAGTCCAGAGTGGGCTGCTGCCACAGCCCACAAGATAACCCAGGAGCTTCCACCAGGTTTGAGCTGCACATTAGCCTCTACACTGCACTACGGGGTATGTTCGTATAGATGCACTTAGCTGTTTCCTCTTCTCTACAGGCTACGAGAAGACACAATCACTTAGGTTCTGTTTGGCTCTTGGAGATGCTTGGCTGAAGGATCCACTCCTTGACGTCAGTGTTTGCCGTTTTTCACCTGCAGAAATGTTTAAACGCCTCCAGTCTTCAACTAGAAGGTTTTTCATTCATTAGTTGATATTTTTTCTTTCTTCTTCTTCTCTTCCCCTTCTCTGATCTCACACAGGAGGCAGCGCGGGCCAGAGGAGAGACCTTTCTATCCAAGTTGAAGCTGCAGTTTCAGCGCTCAGCAACTGAGAATACTTTGATAACTAGTCAGCTGAACAGCCCAGAGCACCTGAAACTGACTGGGCTACCAGCCAGGCTCATAGTGGCCCTGTACGAGCACAGCAGTGTGGAACAGCGTTACAAAGAGTCAGGAGGTCAGACGTATCCAGGTGAGCACACTTTAATGAGGCAGTAGGTAAATTAATATTTCACGCTAACTGGACCAGATTTTTTTTTTTCTCTCTCGACTCCAATATCAGTTCTCACTTATGATCTATGTGGTTTTTCAGCCCATTTCAGTTTGTCCTGGATTTTTGTTAGATAATTTTCTGCATACTTGATCAGTCTCTGTATGTCTCTGTTTCTCAGACATACATGCTGCTGTTAAGGAGATTGCAGCAATCAACAATGTGGATCTTCTAAAAATTCGCAACATGTTGTTAGAAAAATGGATCTGCAAGACCGGCCCAGCGGTGGTCAAGGTTTGTCAGTCTTAGCTTAATCTTGTCAGTCTATCACTGCATTAGTTATCTGCACATTATTATTATTATTAAACCTTTATTTAACCAGGCAAACAGGTTAAGAACAAGTTCTTATTTGCATTATGTGTTTTAGCAGATTTGTTGCTCTGGATCTACTCTGTGTGAAATTTCAGCTGAACTTTTTTTTCTTGAATTTAGGATGTTGGTAATAGTGACTGTGTCAGCAAC
Source organism: Australoheros facetus (assembly GCA_030220045.1). Taxonomy (NCBI): domain Eukaryota; kingdom Metazoa; phylum Chordata; class Actinopteri; order Cichliformes; family Cichlidae; genus Australoheros; species Australoheros facetus. The sequence continues at coordinate 28,375 of JASGAU010408079.1, forward strand.
ATTGAGGAAGACCCAGACTTGATGCGGTAACGTTATCATAATCACCTTTTGCATTATTTCTAGTTTTCTTGTAATCATAATTCACTGAAACAATACAGGTTACCTGTCAGTCATAGAGGAAATTTGCAGTGGCAGCGCAATGTGGGAACAGAGTGAGTCAGGGAGGGCTGATTGACACAAGCCTTTTTTTTTTTTTTTAAAGTGAACTCTGCCCTCATTAGCAACCACAGACCAAGACCTTAAAGCTCACTCACATGGACCACAGAGCAACCACAGCCATGCCCTTCTGCACAGCAACCCTGCTCAAAGTTACCTGAGTTGCTGTTTATAGATTGCTCTGTCTGTCATTTATTGTGCTATTAATGCTTGCAGGGTGGTGTACATGCTGCAGTCCTGCCCAATGCAAGATGCTGTTCGTCTTCTAAACCCTATCCTAACTGCAGAAACCTGGGTACGTTTTAAAACAAACAATAAAAGCAATAACCGGAGAGAAGTCAACAGATAAAGTGTCGAATGAAAGTGGCTCATCTGTTTTTGCTTTCCCTTCTGTAGCCGCTTAGCCCATCTGGGCCTCGTCTGACCTTCTGCCATCGGACTCGAGTGCTGCTCTGTCTCGTTCGCCTCGCTGATTCAGAAACTCTGGAGGCTAAGTTGCAGATTCCCAGCACCAAAATCCGGTAAGAAGCTATGAAAAGTACCCGTGAAGTTAATATAATGAAGGTTTATAATCACCAATGTTTCTGTATTTTCTATTTATATGCAGATATTACCTGAAGTGTTACATCTTTGTCTCTCAACTGGAAGCATTAAACATCCCGTACACAGTTCAGTCCTTCCTCAATAGTCCCAAAGAGGGTTTAGTTAAAGGGCTTTGGAAGAACCACAGCCATGAGCCTCAGGTACTTTATGACAGAAAACATGAAAATGATTCCAATTTGTTACTTCAGTTTTACTTCTCTAGGTTAGAAATGTTACACACACACACTGTATGCAAGCAACCTGAAGCCCTCTTTATCCTTTAAGGCTGTGCGGTTGGTGGCAGACCTGTGCCTGGAGTACCAGGTTTATGACCCTCAGCTGTGGAACAGTCTACTTCAGAAGCTGCTGGGCTTCAACCTGGTGAGAGAACGTGCATCATGCTCTTATTCATGCGCTCTGAAAAGTAAAAATAGTAAATAGTAAAAATAAGTAAATAGTAAAAATAAGATTTTTTTTTTAAAACATTTCTTAGAAATATTCTCAACCTGAACATCCAAAAATGCACTGAAGCTAAATAAAAGCTTGGTTATCTTTAGGAATTAACACCTGAATGTGCAAATTTCCGCTCTTTAGATCAGCCACCTCCAGAAGGTTCTAGAGGAAATCGTGGCTGTGCCTGCTTTGTGGGAGGTAGTTTGTCACTTTTTATTTTAAAATTTAAAAAAGCCATATTTTTCCACTGAGAAAACATTTTATTTTAAAGTTACACAAAGTATATGTCTTAACAGTAATGTAACACCGGATTTGATGCTCAGCTATTTGTGCATTTGGAATGAGCATGCATATCTTTATCTTTCTTCTCCTTCTTCTTCTTTCTGTGTGTGTGTGTGTGTGTGTGTGTGTGTGTGTGTGTGTGTGCGTGTGCGTGTGTGTGTGTGTGTGTGTGTGTGTGTGTGCGTGCGTGTGCGTGTGTGCGCGTCAGCTGGAAAGAAAGAAGTTGCATTGCATTTGCTAAAACATGCATTAACCACTATGCCACAGAATATCCGGTTGGAGCAAATGTGCCACAAATAAGAAAAATGTCTCTAACCACTGCTGCAGTTTGGCTAATAAGAATATTTGTTTATTAATTTTTAATTCTCACTCCCCAGATTTCAAGTTTCTCCCGGACCTGGAGGAGCATGATACTGGCACCTTTTGTCTCAGGTACCACACTGATGAATAAAACAATAAAATTCACTTCCATTATCAAACAGAATGGATTTGTAAGTGTTTGGTGCTGATGTTAAATGGCATATGATCAATATCCAGTTCAAAACTAGGGCTGCAGCCATTTATTTATTTATTTTAGTAATTGTTTACTCAATTAAATCAATGCAATAATCAGATAAGAATATTTTTGTCTTATTAATGAGTAATAATAAATATTCAAAAGTAAAAAGCAGGTCTTTTGAAATGAACTGCTCATTGGTTTCCATTTTAGAAATTTCAGTTTTTAATAGTTGCATACAACATCCATAAGAAAAACCAAAACCCTTTTACTGTATTTATTTGTCATGTTATAATTGTATTTAAAGAAAAAAAAAAGAATACATTAGTGTCAAAATAAGGTTATACAGCTTAAAACAAAATAGTCTTTACTCTACTCTTGAAAGGCTTTCTTACATTAAGAGCAAGCAAAGAGTTCCGGTAGTGTTGTATGCTAGAAAAACATTTTCTTCCACTCCACCTAAGCTCACCTTCTCAGTAACCACTCCACCTATTTGCTCTTTGCCGTGTGTGTAGACAGATTCACATAGACCTATGACAGCATCACCATCACTGCTGCTGGTTTGTTTAAAAACTGGGGGCTGCGCAGTCTTACTTTTGTAATACTTTTTATTCACACACATGCTCCTACATAAGTTTCTATTTCACATGTATTTTTAGTTGTAAATGTGGGTGAAACGCTCACGCTTACATGGTGACAACTGAGCGCTACAAACAAGATATGCATGCGCAAGATATGCTGAGTTCACTAAAAGACAAGGTTAATAACTCATGGGCCACAACTTTACCTTTGTTTTAAAAGGTCAGAATAATTAATGACTATTATCTGAGTTTGTTTTAAAAAATAAACAAACATCTTAACATCTTTTTTTTTTTTTAATCAACTTTGTCAAAGTTGATGTTAAAATGCTCACTTCCTCCCTAATATATCCTGCCCACTAACAGGTGCCATGATGAAGAAATAATCAATTGTATCCACTTCGCCAGGCAGTGGTCATAATATTTTGCTTGATCCGTGTAAATTAATTTGTCACTGTGAAACAACTTCACATTAGGATTGACTGAATGAGGGTCATTAATGTAGAAGTGACCTGTATCTTGAATACTAGTTCGCTGATAATTGATAATACGTGTTTGCTGTGTCCAGGGCTTCTCTTAAATGCAGCTTTGTCTCATGTGTTTTCTTGCCAACAGCTTCTGTTCCCCTGAGTCCAGATCAGCAGGCTACGCTCTACAGAACCTTTGTTCTGCTCCTCAAGTATGTCTCACTCAAATTAAAGTCTTCACACCTGAATCATGTAAAATATACTAGTCAATAAAGAAACACAAGTATGTGTTTTTAAATAGACATTATAGACCAAAACTAATAGATGCACAAACAAAGAGTTCTAAAAATGAGGTACAGCCACTTCCTGTCACCCATCTGTACATGGGCGGCGGTGTTGAGGAACTGCTTTCTATCCTGGATGGGTGCAGCCTCCGGCTGTGCAACATTCACTGGTTGTGGTTGCCTTTGAACGTACTGACCCAGCATGTTCAGTAGGTGGAGAATCAGAACTGTATTGGCCAAGGAAGTGCCTGGATATGCTCCTGATCCAGAAAGGCCTGCAGTACTCTTGACAGTGTGTGGGCGGGCACTGTTCTGCTGAAATAGCCAAGACTGGTAAAAGTACAGGCTGCAGTACCTCTGTCCGGTCAGATTTCTACCAAGAACAATCAGGACATGCAAGGCTGCTAGAATAATCCAGCCATGCATGCAAGTATCCAACATGCCAGTAGCCCGACCTCAGTCAGTGTTGGTCAGTCATGGCACCAATGACAGTGTTGTACACTGTCTGTTTCATGGATCCTTTTCTGATTGTTGGAATTGGTGTCAGACCTGGGCAATGCATCATGTCTACTTCATGTTAATTCTTAATGTCTTTGTGTTCCTTTTCCCTCCTGAGGTGCCCATTCTTGTTGAATCTGGATTTGATCGGAATTGCCAATCGCTTTGCACAGTTCAATCTGCCCGCCTTTGCCTTGGGAACACTCCTCCTCATTCCCTGTGCCAGTAAGAAAGAGCAGCAAATTCAGGTGACCGCATTCATGTAAATACACGTGAGATGTAAGCGTAAAATCTAAGATAAGATAAGATAATGTTTATTTGTCACATGCACAGTTATACACAGTACAATGCACAGTGAAATGTATTTTGTACCTGCAACCATAGGCTTTAACTTTAACCGGTTGCTGTCTTTTTGTTGTTTGCAGGGCTTTCTCTCTGTCTGTAACCCACTTGTCATCCTTGAACACGTGGATGAGCTTATGAACACTGGGGAACTGGCTGGTATTCCTTCACAGGTTAGTTTCTACTTATTAGAACACTGTTCTGTTAAACAGGAAGTTTGCTCAGGTTAGCTGATGGTGTGAAGTTAGGTGTGGTGTGTGTGTGTGTGTGTGTGTGTGTGTGTGTGTGTGTGTGTGTGTGTGTGTGTGTGTG